>VMDO01004951.1:0-117869 GCA_007922755.1 Pedetes capensis | reverse complement strand
GAAGTCCCTAGGTGGAAGAACAGACTATATCTCCAGTACAATTAGATTTCAATTATTTCAAAATGAATACAATGTACAACTAGGTATGTAATCACAATAGTGTAATAAGAACATTTCAGCTTAATTAATATTCATTAACCAAATAGATATTTGGGGTGTCAAGTATATTCAGTATGATATTAAGAAAGTTCTGGATATAATGTGAGATAGAATATTCAATAACTTTCTGAACTATATACAAGAGACTACAGATTTTTGAGAGGTTAAGGGTAAAGAAGCTAGAAGGGAAAAATAGCTGCAACGGCATGACAGAAAATGTCCTGTGTCTTTGTAAATTTTTAAAAGTACAATATCCGTGTTAATGTACATGCAAATGTAGGTTGAGACTATGAAGCCAGAGCTACACCTAAGAAGACCGTGCTGCCTGAAAGACAGGCATAGGATGGAAGGAGAATCAGGACCAAGTGGTACCACATCAGTCAAAAGCATGATTCACAGTGTCGCCTGGGAGACAGGGGTCAGACAGGACACACATCAAGACATCTCTGCTGGGTGTGTCAACTCAGAGCGGGGTTCAGGGACGGGGGAGATGGAGAGAGACTGCAGAGATGTGAGAAGTACAGAGTCTCAGGGCACGTGACACCTTGAAGATGGTCGGTGGTGACGAAAAGAAAAACAGAAGGTGAGACAGCAGAAGGAACAGGAGAGCAGATGAGATGTGGAATGGCCTCCACGTCGGGGTCTAACACCATCTCATGAGTCATGGGACAAGTGAGTTGATGGCAGTTGTGTCCACAGACCCAATCAGAAGCACACAGGATAGAAAGATCGTAATATTGATAGAATAAAACCACGAAACTGTCACAACGAAATGCTGTCTTTGGTGGATTTGAGGGAAGCATGCTATAAGCACAGTGGGCACATGAGTAAAATGTGCAAGTCTGCAGATCTAGCCTAATTTCAGAAATATCATAATTTTTTTTACTTAAAAAAAGGTAAACAGCATCTCTAAAAGCAGATTTAGAGATTAGAACGTAACCCATTTTGCAGCAGACATTCACTATGGCAACAACGTTATAAATTCATAGGATGGGGAAGTGAGATTTTTGTCTAAAGGAATAAAAAGTTATCCTAAAATATATATTTTCAGCTTTGTTCCCTTGAACTCTAATTAAAAATCAACTGTATGTTAAGGATATGCATGCTTACTCTAAATATTCCCACTTGCTTCACTTTTATTTTCTCTTATGAACACTGACAATGTTTAACTGTGGAAACTCAGAGGAAGTCAAGATTAACGAACTTTATATTAAAACGAGTTATATGTTCCAGCATTTACTGTTACTTGTTGATCTCAATTTAATGAGGCACTATTCTGAAAGTTCTTACAGGTATCTGGCTACCACTGTGAGCAGTGTGGTTTTAGCTGTTTTTATGGTGTAGTGCATGTCAAACGAATATGCCATAACAAATAGAGGGGTAAATTAAACTTTGGGCCAGGTTCTTGGTTACAATAAATCTCGAGTTCAAGAATTATGGCTTAACTACCAACTCTTTCTGTACAACGTGTATGAGCTCCCGAGAGGTGTTCAATTTCTAATTAGTTGTCTGCACAAGGTAACAGCAACAGCTTTTCCATGGGGCACTAGAGAACAAGTTTTCAAGCTGCCGTGTGTAGGCAAGTCCCAACTCCAATCACCTGCTCAGGCTATGATCAAGTGGCTCTTCTTTGCCCTAAGGTCCACATGTGAATGCATTTATTAGTGTAACATATTTGTAGAGGCCTATGCACCTGCCTCGCTGGTACCCTGGGCTTCAATATATAGCTGTCCAACTCCATTGGGTAGTAAGTCATGGAATCTCAGAATGTTAGTGATGATCTGACTATTTTTCAGATGGAACAACTGAAGGTTGGTGGGTCCAAGTGTGTGGCCTGTCTAACTCAGGCTCAAGAGGCTGAGGCAGGAGGATCTTGAGTTCCCTGAGGCTACAAGTAGCCTGCACAACTTAGGGAGACCTTGCCTCA
Source organism: Pedetes capensis (assembly GCA_007922755.1). Lineage (NCBI taxonomy): Eukaryota > Metazoa > Chordata > Mammalia > Rodentia > Pedetidae > Pedetes > Pedetes capensis. The sequence goes on along the minus strand of VMDO01004951.1, from coordinate 115,843 downwards.
AACAAACAAACAAACAAACAAAAAACCCAAAACCAAAAATGAAACAAAACAAACAAAACAATACAAACAAACAAACAAAAACACACCAAATAAAACTAAAACAGGAGAGCCCAGAGAAGCAGCAAACAGATTATTGAAATTTGTTGTCATCCCTGCTTTAGGGCTTTTTTGGTAAATTACTACACTTACAGTTTTATTATGATGGGAACTTAAGAATATGAGAATACCCTTAGCTGTTTTCTAATTGATCTATGAGTATTATCTCCAGCTAGAACTTCTTCTACGAAGGTGTCAATCCTTCATCCCATTGACAGCAGTACATGAAAATAGGAACCTTAGAGGCCCTTTATGGTGAATCTGTATAAACGAATGAAACCTTTGTAAGGGCAGCTCCCTGCCATCTGAAATCAACCCTAGAGTTCATTCAGAAAGATAGCCCATCTCTTTATGGTCCAAACTAGACACCACTTGAGTTAACAGCACTTGACAGTTTTACTTGGGCAGGGAAAAGTCGCACACACACACACAGTACCATGAAACCAGCAGGGGAGTTATCTCTAAAGTGGTGCCTACAGGAACTCCAGCCTATTTTCAGCAAGAGTCCCCATGGCACAACCATTATGTTTATAGTACTGGAGGAAAAAATAGAAAAAGGGAGGAGAGATGTCAAGTGCATGGGAAAAAAAAAAAAGAGAGAAAAGAAAGAAAATAGGAATTTACTAAACAGAGCAAACAAAAAAGAAAGAGGTGGAACTTGATAACATCTATGCATGAAGATAAGATCTAACTAAATTCCAACATCCAACAACAACAAAAAGAAATGTTGAAACTGTGAAAGAGTGGAGACTTTATCCACCTAATGAGACAGATTATTATTTCCTGCCATGAAGCAAATACAATAAGGGCAATAGAGAAATTTGGGGCAGATTTTTAAGTTAACAAGGACACAAAGACCCATATTGTTGTAAATGTTTAACTTGTACACTGTCCAGATTACATTTTCTAGGTATATTGAAAGGGACTGTAATAAGGAGTCCTTTACAAATGCTTTAAGCAAATGTTGCTTACTAGGCTCCAAAGTCTTGCCTTTTCTCCTTCTCCTTTTTATTATTTTTTTTTCTTTTTGAGAACTGACTTCAGTACCAGTGGGTCTTCCTGTGCCGCCCCTGCCACTGCCTCCATCTCCTCATCATGCACGAACTACCCCCCCCACCCGCTCTCAGCCAGGCACTTTGTATACTCTCCCTCAAATCACTCCTATAACCCCAAAAGAGCTGTTTTTAATCCATTTACAAATTCTGACTTACACTTCCCAAGCATTCACTATGTGTACATGTCTCTCATGGCTCAGGGGCTCCGGCTCTGTTCGGTTGCTAAGTCTATGCCTTGTTTAAACAAGTGGCTCTGGTTTCATCATGCAGCCATTTAAAAATAATGAACACTTTGGGGTTTACTAAATGAAAAAGGTATGCCATTAACTAACAGGGAGAAAGGTACATTCTCATTTTGACAAATTGCTTAAATATTGGACCCCTGGCCTGTCTGAGTTTAATTTCAGACTTTTAGAAGAGAATTAGATAATGTGAAAACTACATATATGAACTTGCATAAAAAACTTTTAAGCAGCATAAAAAAGGCTTTCCCGCACCCAACATATGTTTTTACACAAATCTGCATGCTCCAATTAATCTGCCCAACTGCTGGTGTGCGCCAGGCCTGCCATAATCGTCTCTATAAGCACAATGTACAATTTGTGGTCTGATTTCTAGCAAGAAAAGTGCACCTAATTTTGGCTCACCCCATACTTAAACTTATTTTAGAAAATTAGAATTTAACCATAGCTTTACACAGTCTTAAAAAGAAAAAAACTATATGCAGCTGCTGACAGGTATTGATGTTGTAATACTCTGAGTATTCGAGGAGAGATTTTACAGTATTATCCCAATGAATGGCATAGAAGAGGCTTGGATTTTAAAAATTCATCTCCACTTGTCAAACATTATTAGGAAAGGAGGGAAGAATGAGATTTCTTGAGATGATCTGACACAATGGCATGTTTCTCTGGTCCACCATGTCTTGCTTGCAGGTCTCTTTTCTCGTGTAATAAACAAATGTTTAGTACAATGCTATGTTTGGTACAAGGCAAGTTTTATTTTCTTTTTTAAGTCCTTGGCCCAAGAGAACAGTCTTATGGGAAATGGGGATTATATTTACTGTTATTTGATGATGAAATGTCATCTGACTAAAATACTCCTGTAATAAATTATTTCATTCAATAAAGCCATCAATAGTTTGGTCCGATTAAAAATGCAATTTGCATTATAATGCATTCAAAAATTCCCTGATGAAAAACTCCTTCTGTATGCATTGGTTCATACCAACACACATCTACATTCAAATGTGCCTGCTTGCTTGTGGGCTCTCTTTCTTGTTTAGTTTTTTTTTTAAAGTGGTTTGCAACTTAAAATATAAAAACCCCCAATCCAGAAATACCATTACCATTTTACAGCTTAGTACCAAATTGTTTTAGTGCAAGAAGAAAAATGCTGAGCTATTAAGTTAATTTAGAGAATGATGATTTACTAGGAATGGATGGGTCATATTAAAATGTAGTTCCACCCATTTTCTTCTCAAATTTAAATGGTGTTTGCATCACTATGTTTTTACTGACCCCATGTTTTTGGAGCAGTTACATCTCCTTCTTATAGTTTGTTTTACCATAACACTGACTTTTTATAGATTTATATATTTATAATCTTGTTTATAAATCATGGCAGGTGAGAATTACTTTTATTTTGTAAATATTTTTAATGTTCCTTAAAATAATTGGAGAAACTCCTAGCAAGCCAGGGTTGGTAATTACTGGCCTCATGAAGGAAAACAGGCTTCTACTTCTTAATTAGTCTGGTTATGATCCATGACTACTTCTGAGAAAGGAATCTTTATTGAAGGAAAAACTGCATTAGCCAATAATCTGCTAATATGAACTTAAAATATTTTCCTCTAAGGAGAATATCTGGAGAAATAAGAAGTTATTTTTCTGAGTGGAAGGCTCCAAGCTTGTGCTATGGGGCCACAGCCTAGACTGGTTTGCCCATTCCTCCAGAGCCTGAGGTCTTCCTGAGGACAGGGGCTGGATTTTATATGCCTCCCTGTTCCTAGTGCCAACCACACGCAGATGGGTGCTCAATAAATGCTGGTGGGTGAATGAAGAGTCTGATTATGAGTAAAGAACACTGAGTTTATGGTAAGCGATAGTTCTGTCCACCAAGCCAGCACTCCCAACCCTCACTGTGGCTCTGTGCTGTATTCTTGAATGTGTAGGTATTCTACCATCTATCTGGACCTTTATAGTGCTGAAATGAGTATCTGTTAAATCTCTTGTGAGTGCTTTATTGTCAAAGCAGCATTGACATGTGTCAGTCATCTGAAAGAAATTAACTGGAGATGCAAAATTGTGTGTTTGGATGTACAAGCCATGAACTAGTGGTTAGTTCAATGGCGTAGAAAAAACACTAGAATCATAATCTGGTGGTGCAGGCCTATAATCTCAGCTACTTGGGAGGCTGAAGCAGGAGAACTGCAAGTTCAGGGGCTGCCTGGGCTGAAGAGTGAGCTCAAGGCCTGTGTGTGTAACTTTCTCAAAAAAAAACAAAAAAACAAAAAAACAAAAAAACCCACCCAAAACCTAGGGATATAGCTCAGTGGTAGAGCAATTGCTTAGCATGTATGAGGCCATGTCTTTATCCTAAGTACTGAAAAAGAAAGAAAGAAAAGATAAAAAGGGGCAGTTCTGGACTCTAGATCTGTCCTTGATTCTAATATGCTATGTGACGTTGGGTGAGTCACGGAGACTTTTTGGGCCCCTTTCGTCACCTGTCAGGCCTATCTTATCCCTAGTATTTAAAAATTTTGTTGCTATTTTTATCCTTACAAGGAAATATGAGGCCCAGTGTATGATTTCCAAACAAAAAGGAGTCTAAAAAAATGGTGTCTCTGCCTACTCATAAGGAATAGCTTCAACTCCTAGTTGTAAATACAATGAAACCTAGTGGGCTATAGGTACTAAATTTTTTTTTATTGGACATTTTTAATGTACACCTTAATGTGATTCATTCTGACATGTTTTCATTGTGGCATTTACATATGTGCATTTTGATGTACATTATTCATATAGGTTCCCCCTTACCCTCTTGTATGCCTCCCCCCACCACTAAATTTTTTTTATATCAGAATCTATATTTTTATTTACTTGAACTTATTTTCACCTGAAACATGTCTGAAAGTGCTGATTCAGTTATGATGTATACTTCCACTTCCACACTAAGTATCACTTGTTCACACTGTTGTCACAGTAAAGTACCAGCAAACCATCCTTATATGTAAACATGCATTTTATCACATACTTTTTTCCCCATACATTGTAATGTCATACTCTCTTTTTCATTTATTCCTTTATGTGGTGGGCTGATTTCAAAATGTTAAAGTAACCTATTTCTAGAACAAACTCAACTTTTCTGTATTGTTTAATTTTTACAGATAGATCTTATGTCCTTTGTACTAATAGGTACTAAATTTACCATGTTAGATTTTCCTTCTTATCCTCATCTATAGTGCTAAATTCAGTACATGAGGTATACAAGGCAATTATTTACCTTGTAGTTATTTAACAATCTACTGTGAAGCCAAACCTATAGGTGCATACTCATTGGCAATAATATCTTTGAAAGTATGAGCTTCATGGAGTCCCTGGGCCTTCTGAAACTACTGGTATACACAAAATTTTACACATGTCAAAAATTATACAGAAGAAAGTACATGGCTTTAATTAATATTTAATTCAAAATTTTAGGATCCTGAGCCTAAACCATAGTCTAATATCATTAATTGCTGCTAAATGCCCTTGGAGTCAGACTTATATTCCTGTCGCAGCAACTTACTGTTTCTCTGACCTTGAGCAGGCTTCAGTTTTCTTATGATTAAAATGAGAAAAAAATAATCTATGTTATAGGATAGTTATAAGGCTTGATAAAAGAGATGCATATAATTAATGAACAAAATCACTGGTTCAGAATTCATCTCATAGAACTCAATAAGCAACAAATACATTTTACTTTTTGTTTTAGCAAATGAAGTTAATCATAACTTTATTTAAGTCTTCAGGGGTGATCATGGCTGACTGTCAAATCAAGCGGTGGTGAGGGAGGGAATTCTTTTTCAAAAGCAGTAGGGAGAAGATGTGGAGGTGTGTGTCTAACTATGGAAATCTGTAAGGGATCCACTTGTCTAGTAGGATTCTAACAACTCTAGTTAACTAAATTATACTCTAAGTAATGGTAACCACTGGCTTAACCACATTTCACAATTTTGGTTTACACATGTCTCATTTCAAGTAGGTTTCCGAACTCATCCTGGTGAGCTCTTAACTTTTTGTGATCCAAGTATTTTGTTGGCATAAAGTCACTGAGACTTAACAAGAGAGCTGAGTGAGATGGGTCTGGAGGTCCCTTCCAGTTCTAAGGCCCTACCAATCTCCTTCCCTGAGTGAAGAAAGAGGAAATCCTCTTTAAAAGGCTTTGAAAATAGGGCTAAAGATGTTGTAGCTCAGTAGCAGAGAGCTTGTGGAATTGCATAAGGCTGTGGCTTTCGTCACAGTACGCAGCACTGTGGGGGGCAGGAAGCAAACAAAACAAACAAAAGCCAAGGGCAAATTTTAAAAAAGGCTCTGGAATCTACTTAAATATCTAAACAGTCACAGGTCCCAGAATGGCATACAGTGCTCTCACATCTTTACCCACCATATGATAGGGTGCTTCAGTGAACAGGAAATTGAGACTCATTCTCTGTTTGGAATTATTCTAAACACAAATGATTGAGAGCTCTGGATCAAACACAGAAAACTTATTTGAAGTTTAAAAGAAAAGAAAGGGGAATGTTGCCGATACTCGGCACGAGGACAGCATAAATGAGATTGGCGAGCACACACCACTTGAAAAAGTCGTCTGTTTTGCTGAACCCCCTTCAGACGACTAGATTCACACTACCTGATACGCTCATTGAGTTGGGTGGTTTCTTACACCTATCTAGCATCCCTCCCCTAAAAGTTTCTAGCAAAGAGACATCAATATTTCAGTCTCTGAGCCCCAGAGATGCCTGGTAACCTGATTAGCTAGTAAGCGCAGGTGCTAAGATTTGAACTTAGGTCCAACAGTCTTCAGAATTGCTGTTTTTTTTCCCATCACACCAATGATTCCCAAAACATCAGTGGAGCATGCCAGGCAGTTATATAAGAATTGGCTCAGGAGCTAGAATGTAGTGCATATTCTTAGGGCCCAGACACAGTTTGATTTAGTAGGTCTGGGGGAGCTTTGGGAATCTGTATTTTAAAAATCTGCCTACATTAATTCTGGTGGTTAGCCAGGTAGGGAATCAAAGAACTCCCCCTGCCGGTTGCAGCCTCTGGGAAAGGCTCTTGGACTGATGTGAAGGATGGGTTGTGACATAGTTTTTGTTGAAGGGAACTGACATGTTTGTAAGAGAACAAGACAACCATCCCAGTTAAAACAGAGAGTAAGTGAAGGAAGAGAGTGGGTGAGAGGCATCTAGAAATCAGACAGCAACTAGGTCATCATCTGGGGAACTAATCACTTGGTAGTGGTGTTTCTCTGAAGCCTCATGTTGAGAAGGATTCTGAGGCCAGGAAAGGTGGCAAACAGCCACATAGTAGACATGCCATATTTAAATACAGAACTTTATTTTAAAATGACAACATATGCTGTATTTAATAGTCCATCAAGATTGGCTTTGTGTAAGTGAATAGAAGATAAAAATAAGACAAATAGTAAAATTTAATTATCTTCTCCCCCATGTTGATTGGCCCCCATAACTCTGTTTTTAATTATAGCTTCATGACTTTTTACCTGAATTCCTCAAGTGCAAATACTTTCTTTTAAAATCTATTTCATCGTATCTTTAGTGCAATGCAGAAAAGGAATCTTAAATATTTATTTCAGCATTTTATATTTTTATTGCTTTTGTAAACCACTGAAATTGTAGGGTGTATTTAGAGTGAGCTGATTCCACATGCAGTAAATCAACTGGAGAGCAGACTGTGCCATACACCATTTCCAAACTGAGTCACTATAGCTAAAAAGACAACTTCCTCCCTCCCATCCCTAAGACCTGCCAACATCCAAACAACTGCAAAACAGCATGGTAGAGAGATGTGTACCATATTCCAAGATAAACACACACAAGTAAACTGGAAAACCTCAAGGTGTTATTGATTGATTCTAAGAAACACTTTGCAATCAAGTCTCATAGACACTGTTTGGTGGGGTAAACGCAAGGGGAGGAATAAAACTTCCCTGAAGGTGAATGGGGAGGGGAGCAACAGAAAAATATTTTTAAGGCCAAACAGAAGGCAAAGTTGGTAGCAGAGGGTGAAAAGACAAGTAACCATGAAAAGGAGTTTTAGACTCAGGGAAAGGCCCTAAGGGGAAAGCTAACTGTGATGAAACCAACAATCCTAGAAATTCATATGTAAGGGTGTTAGAGGTCTTGTGACCACTCCAAGGCAGGCCTGAGATAGCTTGGTATTTGGCATTCAGAATTACAAGCCTGACTGTGTGGAACATGGCATTCTGTCTGTGAGGGCCTGAAACACTCAAGTCAGTTAAGAGAGAGGGGATCATCCAAACATGTCTGTGGATTCTAATTCCAGTGCTAACTTCCTAATACAATTCCTTGGCCCAACAGCCGCATACTCCAATCACCTTAACAATATCTTGGGACATAGGCTCACTGTCTAGAACACAGCTTGATATATAGTAGTTGCTCACTAAATGTTTTCTGAATGGTGATTAGATTTCTGAATGGTTGATTGTGTGTGGGCTTGACAGCCAGAAAGCCAGCAGCCTTTTAAATACAAAACAGGCTTCTGAAAACAAAGAAGGGCAGGAATGGGGAATGGATCCTTGGTTTCAGATGAAAAAAATCGACAGAGCAGCTCCAAAAGGATTTGTCCAACATAAGGTAACTGAAGGGAAGAAGTTCAACATAAGGTAACTGAAGGGAAGAAGTTAAGTGTGGTGGACTGTGAAGGTGCAAGGATTTATTTAAAAACTGAGAAAATTATAAAAGTAATGAATTCATACATATATTTCCTTTCTCCTTGTCACTAATCTTGACCATAATCACGAAGACATTTTTGTTCTATTCACACTTATGGCTCAGAAAGCGTTACTGACTCATCCATCAAATACATACTCAGTAAATTAAACACTATGAACACATTAACAATCAAGACAGCACTGATCTCTGCTGCTATGTATTTTTTACTGCTAAATATCAAATTCAGGACAACTTTTAAAATAATACATCAAGATGAAGAGTGTGGCATCAAAAATATTAAGACAAAAGATAAAAATATCACTTCATGCAGCGGTTTTTGAAATGCTAAGTTTACAAATGTAATTGGAAATTTAAAAATTACTTCTAAATGAAAGTGAATTGGCCAAGCAACTTCTCTCATGTTTTAGGAAAGCTTCAAAATGGTGCTAAGAGTCAGATTTCATCTAAATGAAGGAGGGCGGGGGGAGAGAGAAATATCAGTATGCAGTATGTTGGGGGTAATTGACAACCATTTTTAATAAAATTAAAATGAGCTCATTTTATCTTTCTCTTACTCAGGGGAAGCATTATTTCTCCTGAAGCTTCTTTGCTGCCCTTTCCCCCTTCCAACCTGCATTCTGGGCCAGGATTCTTCAAACATCACATGAAATGAGTTTACTTAACTGAATAAGCACACAGCAGAAACACCACAATGACAGAGAAAGTAAACCTTTTAACAAGAAGAATAGTTTTATCTTGAAGTCTACAGTCAGTGCATGAATAGAAGAAAAATATTTTTTTTGGCTCCATATGACCTTGTACTGGCATAAGACAAAGACTCTGAAGTAGAATTTAGAGCACAGAAATTTAGAAAGGAGAAAGTTAGGTTCCCCAGAACAGGCCTGCTCCCTGACCTCATGGCAGACCCTGAGTAAGGAACTAGAAAATTGGTGAAAGAATAAGGAGTTTCAAATCCTTCCTAGAGGACTTGCTCCCATCATCACACTGCTGCCCTGGAGGCCTGCCAGTCACCAGCTCCCTCAAAGTCTCCTCAGGAGAATGTGAAAGAACAGAATTCAAAAAACCTTTGTTAAAATTGTCTTATGCTATGCGTCTTGTTAGAAGTTTAATGGTTACTTCCTGGAGAATTAAGCAGTGCATTTTGAAGAATTGAAATAATGTTTCAAAGTACTATTTAAATCAAATACTCGAGGGAACAAAAAAGAAAGCAAATTTATCACACCTGCATGTGGACTTTCACAGTATGGATTTATTAATTGATTTATAGGCTAGCTCTAATCTCCAAAATATACATGAAGGAATGAATACACAGAATAAATAAGTAAATGTAGGTAGAAACCAAAGGAAAATATAAAACTCCTCTATCAAAATGAATGTGATGTAAAATTATAAAGTAGTTTTGTGTGAATATCAATATATTATAAATGTGGAAAACAGATAAAATGTTTCTCAGAGTACATATTATATACTGTTCTCGCATAAACCTTGTAGTGGATGAAATTAGACAGAGCTGCATGCTATGCTTCATTGCTATTGGACCAAGACTTTGGCAGAATAACATTCACTTCTTTATTTTAAAATAAAGATACATCAAAACTCTTGAGTTGAAAGGTTAAGTGTACTCTCTGTGTAGTTGATAAATGTAGGCCTAATCTAATCAGGGCCTGTCATGGGCACTGCTGCCCTGACCCAGGCTTTTGGTTTCCACGTGGGTAAGATCTAACCAAGATGTAGGCTCTAGGCCTTTGACCTTCTGGAGACCTTGGTCATGCCAGTCGAGAGAGTTCTGCTTAACAGCCGGGGAAGTGGTAGGTCAAATCAGGAACACGTGCACTCTGCTGATACAACACATGGCTTTGAAATTAAAATGCAACATGATCGAGTGCTCCAGGATATTTTAACAACTAGGAGAGAGATTAGAGCCAGATAAAGCTGGGCTTTCCGGTCACTTTTGCTCATTCATGTTTCTTCCCGTTTCTTTGGACTAGACAAATTTAATTTTATTGTATTTCTTAAGAATTTGTTAGAAAAACAAAAGTTTGGTAAGCTATTTCATGGGTGATTGATCTTGGGGAAATGGGGATGTTGTAAGGTTTCTGAGAGACATGTGTCACTTATTAGATAGTTAGCTTTTTCTATTTCTAACTGAGCCAAACCAAATTAATTAGAAAGCGGGTTGAATTACAAGCTAAATACAATGCAAAGTAATAAAAACAGAAAATGACATTTAGGTCATCAATAATACTCCTGAGATAATTTGGCATTGATTTTTCTTGCTTTCTATGATAAAGAGCTTTACAAGTTGTCAAACTGACAGTTTGACCCCCAGTTGTTATAGTAGTAACAAATGTGGGAGTCAAGAGCACAAATTGAATAAAGGGACAGATTTATTTTCTTTTTGGTTCTCACTTTGTTTCTTCTAGAAATCAGCAAGAGGAGTGTGAGATGGCCTGAGTTACTGCACACCTGAGGATGGCTACAAATCACGCAGTTCTTGTAAGAGTAAAACTTACAATTCTTTCACCAACAAAAACCGAAAGCTGAGCCAGAGATTCACATGGAACCAAGGAAAACTCCAAAGAGCACCTTAGTTTTTTAATAATGAAAAAAAAAAAAAAACCCAGAATGTGACAACCTTTATAAAATCTCTCGACCTTTAGTCATACCACTGGGGTGTCCAATCCCGTCAGATCTCAGAAGCTAAACAGGGTGGGGCCTGGTTAGTACTTGGCTGGGAGACCGCCTGGGAACCCCAGGTGCTGTAGGCTTGGGAGAAGGACCTAGCAGCCCACTCCAGAAACAGCCATCAAAAACCCTATGAATGGCAGAGAAGCACTGACATTGTACCAGGCATGGCACGGTGTCGGGAGTGTTTAGTTCTGTTGCACATAGGGTCAGCATGAATTGGATCCGATTTGAACATAAAGTCTTCCTATTTGTCAAAGGAAAACATTTTTGCTAAATGAAAAATTAAATTCTTTGTTCAATTTATTTTTGAATGTCTGAGGTCTATAAAGATCAATGTTTTGAATTATTGTACTTTTAAAATTTTTGGTATAGGAAAAATCCATGGTGCAAAGACTTTGCTTCCAAATAGCTCGCTTATTAACTGGAAACGAATAAAATAACAGAACCAGAGAAGGTGTAGACTTTATTTAGATGGTTTTCCAGTTTGTTAACTCTTGGAAAGAGCTGGAGGAAGACAGATGATGCCTCAGCTAAGTTTAAAAACCCTATGTGTCCAGGTACTTAAGGACTGCAACGTGACTCCCATGTCCCCAGTATACATACCAGTTGGCGGGTGCCTGGTGGGGTGGGAGGGTGGGCCTGACCCAGGTCTCGAGAGAGCTCTTCTCTGACTTCCAGCACTGCCCAGCAGCCATCTGCAGAAATCGCAGTTAGAACTCCCTTCCCACCTTAACCTCAGGAGGACCTTCCATGCCACACTCTGTTTCTGATGTGCAAAAAGCCATGCACAGATGTCCCAAGGACTGGAGAGAGCAGCAAGTAGCACAGGTAACCACTTGTCAGAGTTCTTAAACAACCTTAGAAAGGCACCTGGGGTTACTGGAGCCACCTGGAAACCTGGAAGGGCTTTTTCCTGTCAGGATAGGTGTGAAGGCTTAATTGCTGAGTGGACTTTGATATTGGGCCCTTTACTGACCACTGTGACAGACACCTCTTTAGAAAGTAAAGTCCAAACTTCTGAGATTCTTGCTTCTCAGAAAATTCATTTTTTCACCACTTTCTCATTACCTTCCATCCTACTAGACACTAACAGCCTGCCATATAGCATCAGCCACAGTTCTCTGAAGGTGCCATTTCCTTTAACACTTCCATGTTCTTGTTTTGTTTTGTTTCAGCGGGTCTCTTTCTGCTTGAAATTACTTCATCCCTTACGTTAGGGTTGAGGTTAGTGATTTTCTCTGGGTGGCCTTAGAAAGTCCCAGCCATTTTTGTCAAAATGAAATGAGCCTGTACTCAAGATCTAGAGTTGTGTTGTCCAATATGGAAGCCACTAGCCACATGCACTATTAAAATCAAAGGATCATTACTACAGTGCCAATACTAATAGAGTTTTTTGCAATAGGATTACCTTTGGGGTTGTATAGGTTTTCCTTTCCTCTTTTTTCACTCTTGAAAGCCAGGTCTTTCCTCTCACAATCTGATCCTTTCAGGATGTGGAGATGTAATTAAACAGATGTCATCAGAGCATGGTGTGCCCAGGAGTTTGAGAGAAGACTAGGAAAAGGCCACCCTCTGAGAGTGAAAAACTAGAGGAATCAACACACAACCCATTTCTTCACATGTATTCCTTCAACATGTGTTTATGGGAGCCTCGCAGGGCCAGGCTCAGTGATACAACTGGTAGGCAAGACTGAGTTAGTTCCTGCTGAGATGGATGTCATCACCTGTCAACTCAAGTGAAGAGATGGTTGGAAATTGGACTACTCCTGGGGTGAGGCTATGGCCCCAGATCAGGGTAGGTCCTCATGGGACTTAATAATACAAAGAAACTACAGGTCTATGATCATTTATCTGAAACTTGTGGGCCAGATGGCTTTGAGAATTAAATTGATCAGATTTAGAAATTTATAAATATTGCCTATGATGTTATTATACTGATGGTGGGGAACAAAGCAACATTCTGTAACCAAAGATACTCATGTTTCCAAAGCTAAACATGGGACTATTCGCACCAAGTGAAAGTAAGTCTCTAAATAGGATCACATGAGTTCTGGTTGGGTTTTACTGTCAAATATGTTTTGGTGCCACCTTACAAAAAAAGTTTTGAGAGCTTTTGGGGATTTCAGAATTTTAGATCCACTTGAAAACATATATTAGCAACTTAAGGGTAACTTAATGTAGCATCTAGGAAAGAAAAGCCCAAGGAGATTTCCAATTCCTTTCTGGAAACAAGTGCTTCTGGTCAGTTGAGAGATTTCTTTTAAAATTGTCACACAGGACTACTGAATTCAGTTAGTTACTGTGAGTTTGGTTTGTATGAATCTGTTTCCTTTAACCTCACCAATTCTTATGAATGCATAAAATATGGAAGACTAACGCCAGATGTTGGTCCACAAAGACCCAAGGCATGACTAGCTTGAAGACTGACTGAAAGCAATGAATTGGCCTCCTAGAGCTGTGGTTCCTGGCCCTGGCAGTGCACCTGAATTATCTGGGAAGCTTTACAGATTCAGGCACAGGCAACATCCTGGACCACAACAAATCAGAATCTTAGAAGATGGGACCAGATAGCAGTGTGCCGACCTATGCATTTGTGCATGTATGCATTGATACTATTTTACTTTTTCAATTATGGTATACAAGCAGCAATGAATGTAAATTACTGTATAAAAATCTTAAGGCACCATCACCTAGAATAAGATATGGAATGCCTTGGGTTTCAAGTCCCTTCCTGGTATTTATTCATTCTCTCCATATTCCCTGGGGCAACTGCCACTGTGACTTCTAATCACTACCCACTAGGCTTATGCATCAGGGTTCTGTAATATCGATTCTCAAACTGGGCTGTGCATTGGCACCACCTGGAGACTCTAAACCAGCACTGGTCCTGGGTTATGCTCCAGAGATGCTGATTTATGTAGTATAGGGCCTGGCTGGGAAGCAGCATTTGTTTTCCAGTAGTGCTGGGGATCGAATCCAGGGCCTTGCATATACTACATAAGCACTGTACTACTAAGAAACATCCCCAAACTGAGCAGCAACATTTCAATGCCTACCAGATGATTCTAATGTGCACCAGTTTAAGAACCACTGCTCTGGTGACTTGGATGCTCTTAACTGAAACAGATACAGTTCCCATATGTCAAATACCTAGATACAAAACCATCAAAAATAATAAGAATTGCCTTTTGAAGGAAGTTATGATTGACTTCTTTCTCCCTCCTTCCCTCTTCTTTTTTTTCATTCTCTCCTTTCTTTTTTATTTTCCCTCCTTTCTTTTTTTTTTTTTTCCTTTCTCATCAAACACATTTGCTACTACAGATACCCAAAGAGTTCACCTTCCATCACTCAGTGCTCTATCTTTCTCCCTTCCCTTTCATTCCTATTTCAGGAACATTTTTTTCTTAAATACAGGATACAGAGGAATGAGGGGGTGGGGGAGAAAGAAAGAAGAGAAGAGAAGAGAAGAGAGAGAAGAGAGAGAAAGAGGAACTATGGTGAGCCAAATGGGAAAGAAACAGAAGGGCTAGGGGAGAAAAAACATTAAGAAAAAAGAGAAGAAGGAGAGAAAAGAAAATGAGTTCTCTTCTGGGACAGTTTATTTGACCCTGTCTATTCATGTAGTCAGGAAAAGACCAATCCCTGGAGAAAGACATCATGTTTGGGAGAGTGGCAGGTCAAAGAAGAAAAGGAAAACCCTCCACCAGATTGATTGACACAGGGTCTGCAACAATGGGCTTAAATGTAAGTAAGACTGTGTGCCTGGCACAGAACTGGGGAGTGTTTCCATCTGCTGTACATAGGATTGCTGTGAGTTGGACTCACCTTGACGGCACCTAACAATAACATTCATGTTATAAGGACCCAACAGGGCAAAAAGAGAACCCTGTTGTAGCAGCTGGCTATAACCTCACTGATCCCACAGTTTCTTAGACTGCGAGTAGAAGAACTCCTCCCCCAGGGCTCTGTGTGCTCTTGGCAGGCAGTACAGCATGCTGGGTAGAGATGTGGTCCTGGGTTAGGCGGATTGGCCCATGTGTACGGGTACAGTGTCACTGTGAGTAAGGTGCTTCACCATTCTTATTCTCACTTTTTATCAGTAGTAAAATGGTGATTAACAGTACCTACCTGTGATGGCTAAATTTTATGTTTTAACTTGGCATCCCCCACGGTGCCCCACGTTATTCAATCAATCACTAATCTAGGTATTGCCACGAAGGTATTTTGTAGGTGTGATGAAGAGCGACAAACAGTGACTTTTTTTGTGTGTGTGATGCTTGGGGGTTGGACCCAGGGCCTCCCACATACTTTGCAAATGCTCCATCACTGGGATGCACCCCTAGTCCATTTCTTATTATTTTGTGTTGAGACAGGGTCTTGCTAAATTAAGCAGGCTGCCTCTTGCCTCGAACATGCATCCTTCTGCCTGGGCCTCCCAAGTTGCTGGGATTACAGGCAGAGCCACCTCTCCACTCTTTGTAAACTTTTTTTTCACAGTAAGTTTCAGGCCAGTTCTCTCTAATTCACCATGTAGACAGACCCAGGGCTTGATAGGGAGAAAAATGACAATCTTGGTAGATACAGATGCAGAGCTAGATTCACAGGTCTTCTTTCCTAGGAAACTCCTCTGTTCTGGACTCTGGGTCCTTTCTTTCTGGCTCGCTCAGATATCCTCTTTCTTTCTTCTCTTTCTTCTTTGCTCCTTCCCACCCCTGCCAGCCAAAGCCTGGATTCGACTTGCTCTATCTCCACAGGTCTCAACCTTCTCCTCACTACCCACTAGGCTTATGCATCAGGGTTCTGTCAAGCGGACAACAGCGGCAGCTCACTCATCACTCAGACTACGAACTCAAAGTGCCAACAAATATCTTTGCCGCAATCTGCAGTGACCTACGTACCACACAGTCCAGGGGAAAAGCCACTTGATGTGCCTCAGATTTGGCTTTCCAAATTGAACTTCTCAAAGGAGGTTAGACTAACAAAGGTCAGTGGCCAGAGGCAAGAGGTTGCATGGGGACAGCTACGTCTGGGAACAGCAGAAGGAGGGTAACAGCAAGAGTCTGGATCAAATTCTTCCCCAAACAGTTTGGAAAGGAGGCCTGCTGGGTGGAAGGCTCTGTCTGTGCACTACGTGTTGATCCTGGATGGTTCAGCTCAACTCCCTGTTTACCAAGTTAAGACAACAAGGCCCAGAGAAGACATGTGGTTAGAGGAGCCGCTAAATTGGTGCTAAGACCTGGACCAAAGGCCAGATCTCTCAGTGCGGAGTACAGTGCTGGTCTTTACCACACCACGTGGGCTTGCACGCACAGCTCAGGTGGAGCAATGGCATTTAAACATTCTGTCTCCTCGTGAAACTAGCAACAATAATGCAGGCCACCACCCTCCAGCTTCCTCTAACTGCCCATGAGATCTATAGGCTCCTAAATGCGGGGCTCTCGGGGGCAGAAGACAGCAAGGTAGGGTCACCACTTGTGGTAAGCACCAGATGGAAGGGGTTGCAATTCTGTTCTCTTCCTTAGGTGGTTTGCTATGAAGAAACATTACCGGTGACTCCAATTTCTCAGGCCTTCCAAATTCCTAATAGTGATCATTAAAAGAAAATAAAAGAAAAGAAAAGAAAAAAAATCACACTCCTTGGTACAAGGCAAATTAGCAGCTGCCATTTGTTTGGCCTATGGGAGAAGAACACGGCAATCTACTCCTGAGGCAATCCCACAACAGTCATCCATTGAAAACCCTATATGGGTCACTGTGAGATGGACACAACTAGACAGCACCTAACAACAACAACATCATCTGCTCAGCTTATATCACCTCTGAAGTAGTGAGTGGGGATCGCAAGTTCACTGTGTGTGACTCACAAAAGGCCAATGCCTGGCAGCAAAGGACACCTGGAGAAGATATTTCGGGAGATGCCAAAGTTCTTGTTGTTGAGTTTAAGGACAGTGAAGTTCTGAAGGGTAAAGTCCAATTACTTGTGTGAAATTCCCCAGGTGGCTTTGCTTTGTTGACTTGAACAGGTGGGAGAATGAAGCCCACCTGTTTCTCTGTTTGCACAGTGACTAATACATTTAAAACACATAATAAACATTCGACTGTGTCAACTTTCTCAAAATAGTCCTTTCACAACTAGAACTGAACAGATTTGAAGTTATTGGGCGACTCTGTAAATCTTCTAGGAACGGGGATGGGGCTGCAAATTCTGGTGAGGCTGGAATCTAGTCCTTACCGACAGTCCACAGCTACTGATGAGAGCTATGCTCCCTCTAATTCATGAAACCCAATGCGACCTCTGCACTACACAGGGATGGAGCAGGAGGTAACTGTGGTATTCCAAATGAGCTGCTGAATTGTGCATAATTGGGAGGGAACCTTTTCCAAGATTCAGAGTGAGCTTTGAGTATTATAGATCCATTTTCTGGTACTGGGAAAAATTGGAAATTTGAATGCAATAGAATGAAATGGACTATTATACCATACTCCAAACCAACTAAAAATGGATTAAAGGTTTATAGTAAGACCAAAACTGGAAGAAAACATAGGGAAAAGCTTTCTCACATTGGCCTTGATAATGACTTTTTGGGTAAGAAGACAAAAGCATAGGCAACAAGTGCAAATATACACAAGAAACTAAAGAACAATGAGATACAAGCACATAATGAAATATTATTTAACCTTGAGAGACAAGAAAATTCTGCAATACGCAACATGGATGAAGGTGGAGGACATTATGCTAAGTTATAAGCCAGTCACAGAAGAAAAAACACTGCACAGATCCACTCATATAGTAGCTACAATAGACAAACCCACAGAAGCAGAGAACAGAATGATAGTAGCAGAGGCTGATTAAAAAACAGAATGAAACACTCCCCAACACTGTGCCATGCCCAGCACTATGCCAGTGCTTCTCTGCTACTCATAGGGTTTTTGATAGCTGATTATTTCTGGATTGTTTTTGGAGTGGGCTCCCAGGGCCTTCTCCCTTCTTTGTGGTGCTGGCGATCAAACCCCGGCCCTCAGAGCACACAGAAGATCACTTGACCAATTGAGCTAAAGCCAAATACGGACGATACCATGGATTGCCAAAGAACCAACAGATCCGTCCTAGAAGTACAACTAGTGAGCTCCTTGGAAGCAAGGATGTCTACACTGCATCTTACGTATTTTGGATATGTTATCAGAAGGGACTAATCCCTGGAGAAGGACATCATGTTTGAGAAAGGGACAGGTCAGCGAAAAGAAAGAAGACCCTACTAGATGGAATGATACAGTGGCTGCAAGATGGGCTTAAACAGAGAAGAGATTGTGTGCCTGGTACAGAGTGAGAGAGTATTCTGCTGTACATAGGGTTGCTATGAGTTGGACTCCACTCGACAGCACCTAACAACAAGCAGAGGCTGAGAGTAGGGGAAAGTGGGAGATTATTTTTCACAAGTATGAAATGTCAGTTATGCAAGATGAATAAAGTCTAGAACTCCTCTGTACAACAGAGTATCATTAGTAAACAATATAATATTGTACACTTAGAATTTTTCAGGAGGATAGATCTTGGGTTAAGTGTTCTTGCCACAAAAAAACAAACAAAAATCACCCCAAGTCAAAAGGGCACAAAGCAACTTTTGGTGGAAATGTGTCTATTATGATTATGGTGATGGTCTCACAGGTGTATGTTTATGTTGAAACCCTCCAAATAGTATACATTCAACATGCACAGTTTTTATGTAGTTATAGCTCAACAAAGCTGTTGAAAATATAAATCTATTTCAGCCCCAGATAGCAGTTTGTTATCGATACCCAATATGTTGGGCTAGATTTAATGAAGAAGTACACTGCACAGAAGGAAAAGCTTGTTCTCATGATTTGTGGACGCTTTGGATGGAGATGAGGGTGAGCAATGAATAAACACGAGAATTCTGTCACAGATAAATACATAAGTTTTATAATGCACCCCATTACTTTTTCTTGCCTATTAAATACCTCAAAGAACATAATTTAAAGCTCCAAAGAGTAGGTGGAAGAAAAAGAATGCATAAGCCAGGTATGGTCGCACAAGCCCGTGTTCTCAGTGACTTGGGAGTCTGAGGCAGGAGGATTGCAGGTTGGAGGCGCAAGGGAGCCTGCGTAACTTAATAGACTTTGTCTCAACACAAAAAGTAAAAAAGGGTTAGAGATGCAGCTCAGTGGTGGATCACTTGCCTAGCATGTGTAAGCCCCTGGAATTAATCCCCAGTTAAATAAAAGAAAAAGGGAAGGAAAGGAAAAAAAAAGGGGAGGGGGAAGAGAAAACAAATGCACATATACAAGTTAATTTTGTTTATATTTGTTTATTTGTTACTAGACAACTAGACAAATGAGCCTTTTGGCATCATGAAAAGAGCTCTTTTAAACGAATGTTAAAAGGAAAAAACAATTATCACTAAAAGTCACGTCACGGTACAGAAAATACAGGTGCTACAGCTTTATGCATTTAAAACAGAGAAGACTTCATAATAACAACAACAAAAATCACAGAAAGAAAACAGAAATGGTGACTGGAGCTTAGTCCACAGGAGACTTCTGGATTGGCTTAGTGGCTTTGCTAACTGTTAACTTCAGGTTAAAAAAGCTGTACAACAGACACTTCCCTTTGACTATTCAGCCAAACTCATTCCCTCCTTCACTCTCAACCTTTTCTTGTCTGAAGTCTGTGTAGATGGGTTGATTTATTGGAATGATTTCTTGACTTG
The DNA here is from genome assembly GCA_007922755.1 of Pedetes capensis. Lineage (NCBI taxonomy): Eukaryota > Metazoa > Chordata > Mammalia > Rodentia > Pedetidae > Pedetes > Pedetes capensis. Next base: position 96,293 of record VMDO01004951.1, on the reverse strand, counting down.
TGGGCAGTGTTCATGCACATACAGAGAAAGAATATTGAAAGTCACCAGGCTGTCCCTGAACACACACACTCTATATGTATGCTGTAGCCCACTACCAAAACAATTAGCCATTGAAAACCCCATGAATAGCAGAGAAGCACTGTCAAATATTGGGCAGGAAAATGAGACCCTCAGGCTGGAAGGCATTCAGGAAATGACTGGGGATGAGTTGCCTCCTCAAAGTAGAGTCAATTGTAATGACGGAAATGGAATAAGGTCGCTACCAACTCCTTTTGCTGGACGTGGCACAACTCAAAATGAGAAGAAACACAGTGGCTGCAACATTGAGCTCAAATATAAAAAGATTATGTGCACGGCCCAGCGTCAGATAGTGTTTTGTTCTGTTGTACATAGGGTCGCTATGAGTTGGACACGACGAAACGGCACCTAACAACAATATATGTATGCTATATGGCCTCTGCTGCCACTCTCCCTCTGGTTTGTCACCAGGAAGCCACAAGTGCTGTGAGGAGTATCTAAATAAGGAATTAGTTGATTTTGGGAGGAGCTAGAAGTTCATTCTTCTCCTGCAGTTAAGCTTTACAAAGAGAACCAAGACTTGCAAGGTAGGAAGGAGTTCCTTGCAAGGTGACACCCTGCTGTCACCTCTCAAGCTCTCTAAATGTTATGTGAATAGAAAGGAAGGCCCTTGGGCCAAAACAAATGTTATCAGTGTGTTTTCTCATTACTACATGGAGGGAAGGGTATAAGTGAAAGGCTGAAAAATGAGGATGGGGTGTTTTGACATCTTGAGGGTCATCTTGAGTAACTGGATCCAGGGAACTGCTGGAAAATCAAGCTGGATTCAGAAGAGGGTGTGGAACCAGGGGCATCATTTGTGACATCAGATGGATATTGGCCAAAAGCAGAGAATATCAGAAAGATGTCTGTCTATATTTTATTGACTATGCAAAGGTATTTGACTATGTGGATCTCAACAAATTATTGATAACATCGTGAAGAATGGGAATACCAGAGCACTTAACTGTACTCATGAGGAAATCTGTACATGGACCAGGAGGCAATCATTCAAACAGAACAAGGAAATACCACCTGGTTTAAAGTTAGGAAAGGTGTATGTGAGGGCTGTATCCTTTCACCATACTTCTTCAATCTCTATGCTGAGCAAATAATACAAAAGGCTGGACTTTATGAAGAAGAACATGGCACCGGCATTGAAGGAAGAATCACTAACAATCCACATTATGCAGATGACACAACTTTGCTTGCTGTAATTGAAGAGGATTTTCAACATGTATCGATGAAGATCAAAGAACACAGTCTTCAGTATGGATTGTGCTTCAACATCAACAAAACAAAAATTCTTACAATGGGGTCAGTACACAACTTCATGATAAATGGAGTAAAGATTGAGGTTTTCCAAGATTTTGCTTTACTTGATTCTACAATCAATACCCATGGAAACAGCAGTCAAGAAATCAAAAGACGAAATTAAAAGATGCATTGGATTGGGAAAACCTGCTGCAAAAGATCTCTTTAAAGTGTTGAAAAGTAAAGATGTCACATTGCAGACAAAGGTGTGCCTGACTCATGCCATGGTATTTTCAGTTGCATCATATGGTTGTGAAAGCTGAACAGTGAATAAGGGAGACAGAAGAATCGATGCTTTTGAATTATGGTGCTGAAGATGAATATTGAATACACCATGAACTGCCAAAAGAGCGAACAGATTTGTCCTAGAAGAAGTGCAACCAGAGTGCTCCTTGGAAGCAAGAATGGCTGGACTGCATGCATCTTATGTATTTTGGATATGTTGTACGAAGGGACTAATCCCTGGAGAAGGACATCATGTTTGAGAGCGTGGCAGGTCAGTTTAAAAAAAGGAACACCTTCAACTAGATGCATTGACACAGTGACTGCAACAACGGGCTTAAACCTATAAAGATTGTGTGCCTGGCATAGAGTTGTGTTTTGTTCTGTTGTGCACAGAGTCTCTGTGAGTCTAACCTGACTCGATGGCACCTAACAATAACATGGTACCTATTCAGGGAAGACTCTAAACTCTTATCAGGTATAAGAAAAATAGCATGGTTGGTCTGGGCAGTACATTTTTTTTTTTTTTTTTTTTTTTTGTGATACTGGGGGTTGAACCCAGGGCTTCGCACTTGCATGCTTTGCAAGTGCTGGACCACTGAGCTGCACCCTCAGCCCATTTTTTTTTTAACTTTTTGAGATAGGGTCTCCCTAAATCACGCAGACCACCACTGGTCTCGAACTTGCGATCCTCCTGCCACCACCTCCCAAGCTGCTGGGATTACAGACATGTACCACTGCGCCCAGCTAGTCCATGGTTTTTTATGAAGTCATTTGGGTATAATCTTGACTCTTGCCAAGGGTGGGCAGCAATTATTGGGCAGAGATGTCTAAGCAAAAGTCTTATACAAACCACTTAGACAAAAATTGCTGGATTAAATCAGGACGTAACAACCAGTTTTACTAAAAAATCTTATAGGCCTTAACTATCTAAAGACACTCTGGCATCTGAAAAAAGCTCGCTCCTTCAAGAAGCAGCTTGTCTCAGGAACGCCTTAACAAGAAAGTGTCCTCTTATAAACAAAAGAAAAAAAGCTGCATGTTCAAAGAACAAGAGAGTTTAGAAATGGAGTGTAAAGGAGGAGAGAAAAAGGCACTCAGTTTTAGGATGCTTACCAGAAGGGCAGCCTTCTTGCCAAGTGTAGCTTGCTCAGTGGATCCTAAACTTTCAAATCCTTTCTACTAAAACTTCTAAACATTTTAAATTTACTCTGTAGATATGAGATAGGAAATTCAGATTGGTCTTATTGGTATTCAAAAATTGCCACATTCTGGTTGTAATAGATTTCTGGGACCAACCTGGGAGCTCAACACCATTTATAACAACACTATTTCAATGTACAAGGAATTCTACATTCACTATTGCTATCAGATCCGTAACATTTATTAGGGTCACTCATTTGCAATTGGCCGCAATCACGGTTTCTCAAATGGAAATGATGAGCCTCTTCCAGAAAGTACAACCAAATCTTTCATGTCAGTACGCAACAGTAACTGTTAATATCATATAAAAATGCTCAGACTTTTTCTTACAATAAGATGTACATTGAAAAGGCAGCTGGCGCCTGATGATGCCTGGCTGGCTGTGGGAGAGGAGGAAAGATGATGAGGTGCCTTCATCCCAGGCGTCACAGAGGGATGGGGCTGCCCACGAGGGCATCTGCCAGTGTCAGTGCTGTGCAACTGCAGGAAACTTCCCTCCCTGACTCCAAGACAGGGCCTCCTTGAAGTGTGGTAATGAAAGTGTCTCTGGATTTCTTCTCTTTTTTTTGGCTTGTGGCAGCAAAGAAGAAAGACCATATCATCTGTAGGCTGATGAAAACTTGAATTGCTGTACACTGTCACCAGATCATTTGGAGGAAAGATGATAAATGCCCTAAAGAAAGCCCTGGGATGCTATATGTAAATCTGAGGAAAGAAGAGCCAATAAGGTCTGTGACAACATTAAGCCAGTTCCTAGCAATGAAGCAATTATATGTGTAACTGAAACAATCTATAATGACAGCTATAACAAAGGCACAGGAAGAGGGCAGGGGACCACTTTGAATAATCTGAAATACGTAGTGTCCTGAGAGGAGAGATGTGTGACCTATTGTGGAGCTCCAGGGTCAGAAAGATCTGGATTTATAAATGGAAATTAAAGGTACTATATCACATAACTTCCTAATTATAAGGGCTTAGCTTATATGGAGGCAGAGCTTATAAAATGACTAATGGCGAAGGACAATGCAAGCATATTGAATGGAAGCAAGGGGAGGAAAGTCCCTAAAAAATGAGAGCACAAAAGCTGTGTACATAGTGAGGACATTTATATGTTGCGCTGGGATGCCAAAAATTGGCATACACATACAGTACTTATAGAAGAAACTGCTGCACCCTTCCAGTGAGAGGCAGTTCAGTACCATGCATCAACAGCTGCAAAACTCTGGGTGCCAAGTGTGGTGGCACACACCTGTAATCCCAGCACTGGAGAGGCAAGGCAGGAGGATCACAAGTTTGAGGCCAGCCTGGGCTACAAAGCAAGATCCTGCCTCAAAACAAAGCAAAACAACAAAACCCCAAAAGTCTGTGGTCCATTTGACTTGGGAAGTCTATTTTCTATATTACCCTGAATAAATGCCTGCAGCCGAACCACTGGGGCATGTGCTCCCATAAGATCTCAGAAGCTAAGCAGGGTTGGGCCTGGTTAGTACTTGGATGGGAGACCACCTGGAAACACCAGGTGCTCTAGGCTTGGGAGAAGGACCTGGCAACCCACTCCCAAAAAACAATCAGCCATTGAAAACCCTATGAACAGCAGAGAAGTAGTAACAATACTGTTTTGCCTGTTGTACATTGGGCTGCTATGAGTCGGACACCAGCTCGATGGCACTTACCAACAACAATCACCTCAAGAAATATCTGTGGATGTGAAAAGTGATTTAATGAGGTGTTAGTAATAACAGTAACAACAACTACCATTTACTGGGTGCTTATATTTCTTTCATAGAAGAAAAAGCTTGTTCTGGATGCTGATGGGGGCTTCAGGTGGAGAGGGAGGTAGGAAATGAATAAACACTTAAAAATTCTAGGTAACAGATGAATGCATAATTTTTATAGCATAAGACATTACCTTACTCTTTGCCTATAAAACAACTTTACAGACAAATCCAAAGTTATGAAGCCTAGTGAGCAGAAAACAAATGCATATGCACAAGCTACCTTTGTTTATGTTTGTATGTTACTAGATGACTACATAAATGAGTTTTTGGTGTCACGAAAACAGTTCTTTTAATTGAATGTTAAAAGGAAAAAACAGAATTATCATTAAAAGTCACATCATAGTAACAGAAAATACAGGTGGTACAGCTTTATCTATTTATAACTCGGCATATTTTATAAGACAGAAGAAAATAAAAATGTTGACTGAGGGGCTGGGGATATAGCTCAGTGGTAGAGTGTTCCACTAGCATGTGCAAGGTCCTGGGCTGCTTCCCCAGCACCACATAAATGTTGAGTGAGGCTATCATGCTTTCCCCTGGGATTTAGCTCTGTTGGTAGAGCACAGCTCTGCAGTCTCTAAGGTCCCAAGTTCGATTCTCAGCACCACAAAAATGGGAGACGGACGTGGCAATCTACTTCTGTGGCAATCCACTTCTGAAGAAATCCTGAAAACAGCCATTGAGAACCCTATGAGGGTCACAATGAGTTGGACACGACTCCACGACACCTAACAACAACAACAATCTTGCTTTCCATATCTTAGCTTAATCCATGAAGATATCCATTACAGTGTTGTTCACGCTGACTTCCTACATATCCACCATAAGAGACTGAATATATTTCCATATAATACAAGCCTAAGCAGCCTACTGCAAAGGTAACATTAACCTATACTCACAGACATAAGAAATAATCCTAGTATCTGTTGAGGGGAAGAATACATGAGCATACAATCGCATATGCAGTTTTATTCTATTTAAACGTTTTTGTTAAACTTGTTATTTGATAATGATTATGTACATGAATTGAAATGATTTTTTATGTTCTCTTTTGTTTACGTAGAGTCACAGACTTTTAAAATTATGTACGTGTTATAAAAAAGACAAGGCCAGTTTATTTTAAATATCTTGGGATTTTTTTAAGAAATACAAAAACTTTCTCCTACAAGGGGAAAAAAAGAGTTGAGCAAATTTTTGTGGGGAACATAAAGATACCTTTAGAGTGGGGAAAGACTAAACCTAGGTATGAACTTGAAAGACCTAATAATTCAAAAGGGAGAATTCCTGCTAGCCAAATGCATTTTCAGGAGAGGCCACAGACTGAGTATTTCAATCAAATTCTCCCCCACGCACATGGGAGCACAGGCTCAGAGGGTGAGAAATGCCTGTGCTTCCTCCTCCTGTGGCCTGTTGCTCTGTGGTCCCTGAGCCCACTGCTGCGGCTCCGCACCCCTCACAGGGTCTTGGTGTGGTGGAGTGCCTGCTCTGCTCTTGAAGAAATCTCTAAGCAAACACCAAGAACCTTCAGGCCACTCTAAACACAAATGAAGTGGATGTGTGGCCTACTACTTTTCCTAAGCATAAGGAGAACTCCCTACTCCATCGTCTTTCACCCCCATCTCTCACTTCCATGTAAAAATAAAAATGTTTCAGGAATATTTTCTCAGAATATGTTTCTAACTTTTCTGTTTAGCAATATTTGTGAAACCATATGTTTTAACTTATGCTGAGAAATGTAACAGATACATTAATGTATTCTATTGTACGATATTTGAAAGGAATATTTTTCCACATGGGAGTCAGAATTGATACTGCAGTGTAAGAAAGTGTAGTAAATACACTTTCTTCTTCAGATAGCAGTAGAACGATTCAGCAGCTTAAGTACTTGGAAATCTTCCCAAGAAAAATCATATTGAACACATAGGTGACATATTCCTTACGTAAAGGTATTGATGTCTTTTTAAGGATTTGAAGGGTGGGGAGAGAGAAAGACAGCTGCAAGTGTCTAATATGCATTGAACTGTATAAAACTATCCTAACCTGTATATGTGTCTAGAGATCACAATCAAGTTTTATATAAATGTCACCAACTAGCTATTCCTCATCTTCTGATGGAGGAAACTGAGGCACAGAGAGGCCTCAGCTAAATGTGCTTATCTATAATGCAGGCATTGTTCCTAATAAAACAAAACCAGAAACTCAACTTAACTGCTGAAGTACCACTATGCTGCCTAACTGTCTAGCCACACTTTACATGGCAAAATCAGAGGCCACTTAAATCTTTGGAGGGTATAGGGAGTGTCGGGGAGGGAGGGAGTTTTAATTCTTATGCACTGGTTTTCTAGCTTGCTATAAGATGACTATGTCTGCAGTTATAGCACCCTGGCCTCTGATCTCAGAAGCTAAGCAGGGTCGGCCTGGTTAGTCCTTGGATGGGAGACCATCTGGGAACACCAAGTGCTGCAGGCTTGAGAGGACTCGGCAGCCCACTGCCGAAACAATCAGGCACCAAAAATCCTATGACTAACAGAGAAACATGGACAATAGTGCCAGGCATGGCATAGTATCGGGGAGTGTGTCCTTCTGTTGTACATAGGGTCACTATGAGTCAGACCCGATTTGATAGCACCTAACATGAGATTACTATTACAGTGCTTGATATAATCAGAGGAAAAGATGCTCACAGAAGTCGTCGCCTGGGAATAGCAGTAGAGCATTTTGTTTCTGATCAACAGCAAGTGAGAAAGGAGCTTGCTGGGGTTCAATCCAAAGAGGTGCTACTCCCCAGTCAAGAGCCAACACCAACCAGGCCAGGCATGATGGTGTATGTCTATAATCCTAGCAATCAGGAGGCTGAGTTTGAGGCCAGCCTGGGCTACACAGTGAGAAAAGATGGCAAACCAAATGAAAAAAGAGTTAACACTGTCCTCCCGTGAGGGCTGCCATTGTTGTACCACATGGCTAGTTTTTGTTTATTCTTCAGTATACAAGTGACTGCAACTTCTATCACCTTTCCATTGTTTGGCTTCTCTAACCCTAACCATTATCCCCCCCACATAAAACAGTACAAATTTAAGGTGACAAAGCTCTGGTTGGTAGATGAGAAGAGAACCTTCCGAGTACCACAAAGCCATCATGAAGTAACTGACCTGTGTGAAACTGCTACCATGGTTCACAAATCCATTGTCAGGTTCCAGCCTCTAGCTGTTCTCTGATTGTTCTAAATACTTGACAAACTGAAGCCTTTTCACTTCCCGTCGAAATTGCCTCATCTCCCTGTCAAAGCGCCATGGGGGACTCCATTACTTTTCTGACTTCTCTCCCCTCCTGACAAGTCATTTAGCTGGCTTCTTGTTGTGAAGGCTGTCCATGTCAAATTAGCCAGGGCCCCTATTGTCCTTATTACCACTCGAAAAGCCATCATGAGTAATGCTACGGGGTCCCTCAGTTGTCATCATTTGTCAGAAAGAAAGGGAGTGTGGTTACATATAGCTGACAGGTAATTTCAGTGTCTACAATTACCCCAATTAGTCTTGTCATAAACAATTCGATAAATGCACACCAATACAAACAGATAAACACACGGAGGTCTCTCACTATTAATGCTGTGTAATGGGTAAATCAGTGATATGATGCTATATTTTATTTATTTTTTTTAAGCTATCCTCAGCTGTGAGTTGGCATTTGTTACCTGGTCAGCACAAATTGTACTATCTACTTTCATTAGCTCATCACCACAAGGAAATATGAAAGGCTGTGACAAAATTCATTTAGGGAGAGAGGGCGCGAGCAGACTGTTATAACACCTGCTTTAGGCATAGATATAAGGAAGGTTTCCTTTTGTCAGTTCAAAGCAACCACAGGCTTTCAAGTTTACTATCCTGTGTTAAAACATTAAAACACCAACACAGGAGATACAGTGAACATTGGAAGTTGAAAAGTTATATCCACACTGAAATTAGCAACATGATTTTGAAAAAAAAAGTAAAAGACCACATCCAAACTCCAAACTCACCAGCCAGTAAAAAAGACCATGGGCTGGTAGATTCACATATAAGATTATTACAGCTCTCTTCAACTAAGGATTCCATTTGTTTTAAACTATAGTTTATATAGTTTATATTCAAAACCATAAATATAAAGATTGCCATGCTTGATGTCAAAGTGAGTTATCTATTCCAGTATTCATAGGGATCTGTTTATGAAGGCATAGTGTTCTTCTTTGCAGGATTCAGCAGAGAGTGGGAGAAGACCTAAGTGTGCCATATTGGTTGTCTCAAGCAGCACCCTTTGGTTACCCTCTATTCAACTCTGAGTGAGGTGCCCTAAAGTTCACTCTTGTGATCCACATACATAAATGCTCAAGACTCAACATCTCTAGTGTCCACTGTACCCTGTCTCTTTGCTGACCACAATCTTAAGTGATGGCTGAAAAACCCAACACAAGAACAGTGTTGTAGGAAATTGCTCTTGGCAACTATTTGTTCAAGCTCAAGATTTTTTTTTTTTAAACCAACACTAAGAACCCACCAGAAAATAGGACAGGTCTCCCTAATGAGTAATCTATTTTAGCACAGTCTTGTCTAGGCATGACAGTTTACTGAGAGGCTTGAAAAACTCGTAATTACCAGTGTTACAGGGCAATTAATGTATATTACACTGCACTACTCATGGCAGCAACTGTCATTTTCTCAATAAAAATGAGTACTCTTCAGCTAAAGGTGACATTAATTGGGACTTTAATGACTATGCAGAGGAGCCGAAGCCAAATATGAACAAAACAGCGATTCAATGAGCGACTTCAGAAACGAGAAAATTGTACTAAAATGAGATTAATTGCTGTTTAGAAAAAGGAAAGAACCTAAAAAGCTATTAAATTGCAGGGTTTGGGTGCCCGGGTGATGGTTGTGATGTTAATCTTGCATTCTCACAGCAGGCAAATATTCACTAAATTCAGAGCCTTTTGACAGCAGGAAAAATCATGTATGCTTAACTTCAATCCATCAAAAATATATTTCAGCTTTTATCAGTGTTCTAAATACTTCTGCAATTTCAAAAATTACTGCTCCATTCCTTGGCTGTCATCATGCAAATGTGAACACTGTCAATATTGCTATGAAAAATTTCCCAGCTTCAAAAGGCCTACTTCAGTGATAAAGAAAGAAAAACGTGAAGATTAGAATTGCAAAACACATGCTACTAATATAACAGAAATCAAACAATAAGAATTTAATGTTTAAGTTGTGGAAACTGTTAAAATAGAAAATGATGGGGTGAGCCTTTTTTTGGTAGAAAATCAAAGAAAAATAATTCTGAAATACTTTCAAGGCTTGTAACTTTACACTTAATTAATCATCACCAATAATTAGGACAGAATTTTGCAGTGTGACTTCAGGTGCTCTAATTGTTAATGCTCTCTCTAGTTTCTAAGCCTTTACCTTTATTTCTAGGTTCTTTAAAAACAATTATATAAATGTGTTTCTTTATGGCCTTTTCACATATCATGATGAGTGTATGTACAAAACAGAGCACTTAAACTCTAACATGTAAGAAGGATAAACAGATTTGATAACTGAAAGTATATACTCTGTAACTGACTTTTTTTCTTTGTTTTTCCCTTAAAGAGACCAGCAACTTAGTATTTTTGTTAAAGAGAGAGTTTTCCAAAAAAAGTTACATTTTGGACAGAAATGAAGCAATAGCTGCCCCATAAAAAAGGTTCTGCCTGACTTTGGAACACAGTTCATATTCTCAGGGCATAAGTGATTCTGTTTGTTCTGCATTTTAATATTTAAAGAGCCTTCTCATCTACAGTTTAGGTCAGGGCTCAAGGCACATTAACATACATATGTTTCTGGCCATACTCAAGAAGCACATCCACTAGATGACAGGGGATGTGAAAGAGTGTGCTTGCCATCTCCAAATCAATGATAAGGCCCCCGTCTATTCTAAAAATCCAGAAATACAGTTCACCTGACCTCCATTATGAAGACTGGTTATTGGCCACTTGTCTACCAGAAGGTATTTTAGCGCCACTAGAGGTGGGGCGGAGGAGGCAGTGAAAAACACACATGCCCAGGCATGAGTCTGTGCTCAACAGGAAGTTCTACCAAGTTCTACCTTCCAGCTGTTTTGTTCACTATAAACACGCTTTCTTGAGTTTTGAATCCAAGCTTGAGTGTAATCACCTTTGTAAAACAAGCTGCTTTTAGGGTCTGGCATTTCTCCAGTATTACCTGCTCCTCTTCTTCCTCCAATTTTCCCTTTTCTTGTATCTAGACTTTTATGTTAAGAGCACAATTCTTCCTCAACAGTCTAACAAAATGTCCTTTTTAGTCCTTTTCTTGGGGGTGGGGGTGAAAAGGGGCCTTTGTTATTCATTGTGCCACTGCACAAACTAAACTTCTCTCATACCTCAAAAAACAGCTTTATTTTGAAGACAAAAAATTCTCCAAGCCCCCCTAAAAGTCTTTTCAGGCAGAGTCCTTAGAGAAGACAGGTGCCTTTGGCTAAATTATCTCCACTGACAAACCATTCATATAAATTTGCTTTTTTCTTGGGGAAAAAAAAAAAAACAAACAAAAAAAACCCCCCAAGAGTACATGTCAATAGTTTGATTCCATTTTGTCTATGCAAATACCATTGATAAGAATTTCAATGGAAGTTTTCAAGGAGTGGAAGAGTTCCAAACTAGGTATTGAAATGAGACTCAGGAATAGGATACTAATTCACCAAACTTGCCAAGAATGATCTAACCCAGTAGCCATACAAAGGCAACCACAAACCATCTACATGATCCTAGATAATCCCTTATACTGTATCTCTAGGATCTCATCTCCATTCTGCAGTTTACTGCATGAGGCTCCCTTTGGGGCTCCAAGTTTTCCCTTTGCAAAATGGGAGCAACTTTGTCATGCTAAATTTGATGCATGTGAACTAAGTGCTGAGCACTTGGCAGAACTGCCAGCTCCAGGAATGTTAACGATTGGAATAAACCTTTAAGGAGAGTTCCTAAAATGAATTTACTTGATACTGTTGTTTAATTGCTAAAATTCTTTACCCCTCACAGTTGCCACGCTGGTGCTATGAGAAAAGGTGATTGTGTTGAATAACTAAAAGGTTTACACAAGAAAGCAGGAAATGGTGCTTTCTCAGCTAAGGCTGAAATTCCATTTTTGGCCCCATTATTAATTTGCACAAATATCATAGGTCTCTCTTCCAAAATACTATTGTGTGGTTTAAATTTCTTATTTGGGCCCCTCTTGAGATTGAAATGTACCACAGTGCCCGTCAATCTCACAACTGACAGATCGTGTTTAAGCTGGGAGTAGTGACAAGTTACAGGAACTTTTTTTTTTTTTAAATCAATTCCAGGAGATTAGTAAGATGTGTTTTTTAGATACATACCCTCAGAACATTATAAACTCAGAGAGAAGCCAAACTGGAATATCTCAAGTTTGGAAGATGAACAATATTTTGATGTGCCAAGGCTAATACATTATATGTTTCGAGTCTTACTATTAAGACCTGTAGCAACTGTTTTAAGAGATGAGTAGTAATGAAACAAGTGGAAAATGTTTACTCAGCCATAGAGTTCTGAAGGAAAACAACTGTTAATTTGCATTAGCTTGGGATCACTTAGCAGACTGCTTTAAGAGTTATCACCTCTCAGCAGCCCATAAAAGAGGAAGCTTTCATTCACTCCCCTTCTACCTTCTTCAGCTCTGCAATATTTAATTTAAATTTATTTTTCCTGTTCACCACCAGTAGTCAACAAATTCAAGTTCATTTGAAAACATATCATGCTCTTTTTCAGTTAGTCTGTGGAAGACAGAATTGGCAGGCCAAACATCTAAAGGCTGATGTGGGCAGATGCAGAACCATTGACTTCATCTTGCAATACAGAAAAGTCTAGAAAGAAGAACATTTCCAATTATCAGATAATTTAAATTATATTTAACTTGAACTTTGTGTAAGTAGGACAGTCATCCTGTATAAATAAAAGCTGCATGCCTTATTCTTATGGGTAATAGAACCTAAGCTATGTGAATGCAGCCAACTCATTGTGGAGAGGAATACACTCTGGTTTCTTGTTAATTACTTTTCCCCTCACTTATGAGGTGAGCAAATAAAAGGAAAGGCAGAGTAGGGAGCTGGGGCTTGCAGGGTCTATTTCTTAAGGTCCAGTCATTGGTCCTTCTGCAGTCCCAGAATTGCCAGCATAAAGTGGGGCTTCTTAGGGTATGCCCCTCTCATCTTCTTATGACTTTTTATGACTCAAGTGGAAAATTAGTCATGAGCTTTCTCCACAGGAAAGACCAAATAACCCTGGGTGAAAGAGAGAAGAAAGAAAATCCTAAAAGATGATGATGAATGGAGTAAGAAAAAGTATGAGGGGGAGAGGAGTTCAAATTAAGGTGCACGATCAGAATGTCTTGTTACCTGAAGTGAGAGGGGACAGTCTCTCATGACTGCACAGAGGATGGAATGAGGGTAGGGCTGTTAGGAGAAGTCAGACCAGGAGGAAAAAAGAAGATCAGCAGGTTCCTGTCTCTTACTCTGGGCCCTCATCCCCCCATGTCAGCAAAGTGATAAGGAAGGAGAAATGTCCGGAGAGATCTTCAGCAAATCAAGGACCTTCTGCCCCCAAAGAAACCCCTGCTTGAGGAAGGCCAGCACCAGAAACCTCCTTACTAGGAGTGACCCAATGGATGGCTGTGAGTTCCCAATTGCAAAGAAGCCAAAATGCAGTGGTGAAAGCCACCCAGTAATTTCTGGCACACACACATTTCCCTTTCTAAGGCACTATCACCACTGGACACCTAAAAGCTCCAGGTAATAATTCTAAATTTATTTCTCCTCAATTTTTTCTATTGCTTGATTCTGTTTCTAGTCTGGGTATACGTGTTTCGAGGCCTGCCTAGCAATGCCTGAAAGGTCATGAAAAACTAAGAACATTAAGACAAGATCTTTCCCTGTATTCTTAAGCTAAAATAGGAATACAGGTTGAACATCCTTAATCCATAAAGTTCTGAAATTCAAAACTTTTCAAGTGCCAACCTGAGTTTCAGATGTTGGAGAATTTGGAGTTTTTGGGTTAGGGATGATCAACTAGTAAAATCTATGCAGTTGTTTGAAAAAATCTAAAAGATTCCTTTATCTAAATACTGCTGGTCACAGCATTTTGGACAAGGGATACTCAATCTGAACTTTCTGTCTTGCCTCAGGCTTCATTTTAGCACCTTAAATTTTATTGTTATTCTTGATGGGGGAAAAACCATTCTTTTATTTATATTTATATATTTATTTACTTATTTATTTATTGCAGTACTGGGGGTTGAACCCAGGGCTTCATGCTTGCATGCTTTGCAAGTGCTGGACCACTGAGCTGCACCTCCAGCCCATTTTTTTACTTTTTGAGACAGGGTCTTGCTAAGTTACACAGACTGCCTCTGGTCTCAAACTTGTGATCCTCCTGCCTCCTTCTGAGCAGCTGGGATTACAGGCCATTCGTTTATTTTTATCTCACAATTTTGTATATACATAAATTTTCTATTAACATCAAATTCCTACCTACAATAGAATGAGAAGAATGCTAGTAGTCAAACTAACTTTAGATGTCTCCTCCAGGGTGGCACTGGCCACTATATTAAAAGAATATCATTTTCAAGAACATCCAAGCATTCCTCTGGCATTAAGGGAGGAGTTGAATCTCATACCAACCATGTCTGCCTACTTTAAATCTATTAGCGATACATGTGTGCGCATATATATATATATATATATATATATATACATACATATATATATATATATATATATTATTGTTGTTGTTAGGTGCCCTCGAGTCAGTATCCGACTCATAGCAACCCTCACGGGGTTTTCAATGGCTGACTGTTTCGGGATTGCCTTGGGAGTGGATTGCCAGGCCCTTCTCCCATTTTTGCGGTGCTGGGAATCGAACTCAGGACCTCAGAGACTGCAGGGCAGCACTCTACCAAGATATATATATATGTATATATATATATATATGTATATATATATATATATGGAGAAGGATGTGGTAATTCACTTCTGAAGCAATTCCCAAAACAATCAATCATCCATGGAAAACCCTATGAGGGTTGTTATGAGTCAGACTTGACTCAATGGCACCTAACAACAACAAATGTGTACATATATGTATGTATGTATATATATATATATATAAATATATATATGCACATTTCTCAAAAAGAATACAGGGAAGAAGTTTCTTGATAAAAGTAAATACAAAGAACACTTAGCTAAGTAGTAAATATAATCATTTTGTGGCTATTGATCTAAGATTTAAGATACTTAAATCAATCAGAACAAGTTTTCCTTATCAAGTACTACATGAATTTAAGAGGTTTATTTATTTTAATGTCATAGGACAAAAAAAAAGAGTAAAAATAGAGGTTTGGGCATTTTATATTAGCAAAAGGTCAAATGCTTTTTCTTTTCCTGATTTTTTTTTTTTCTTAACCACTCAGTTGCCCACCCACCCACTCCCAGAGTTCTAACCACTGGTCACCATGACATTTCCTAATGAGTTAGTGGGTCCTGTCTCCTTTTCACAAGCTGATTTGTAAGGCTGGGTCTTTTTTATAGTAGAGTTGTTAGTCTTAAGATGTTTTGGAACTGGTAGGTCAGGAAGTTGAAAGGAGAAGAGGTTTTCCAACTGGCCAAACAGCTAACATTCTTAAAACCATCCTGCTGCTGGGCACCGTGGTACATGCCTGTAATTCCTGCTACTTGGTAAACTGAGGCAGGAGGATGTCCAGTTTGAGGCCAGAAGCAGCCTGTGTAGCTCAGCAAGACCATGTCTCAAAATAAGAAAATAAAAAGGGGGGTGGGAGTGCAGCCCCATGGTAGAGAAATTGCAGAGTATTTGTGAGGCCCTGGTTTCAACTCTCAGGTACTGCAAGCAAACAACAAGAAGAAACCCTGTCCTTCCTTGGAATGAAGGCCACCAGATCAGAATATGCCCCCTTTTCCCACAGACTCAGTTCAGGCTCCTGCCTCGGTGCCCTGGACACACCTTGCACACACAGCTGTCACAACATCACCTCCACCCCCAGACTGCGAGCTCCTTGAGGGAAGGACCCACAGTCATCGTGGGATACCTGGTACGTAGTAAATGCTAAGCAACAGTTTTGTTGAATCATAAATGAAGAAATTCTGGCCTTGACACTAATGAATTAATCTCAGGGAAGTCACTATCTTTTTGAGCCTTTGCTTTCCTATCTATTAAAATGCTTTCAGTTTCCTAGAGGAATGGTTGGGCTCAGACAAAATAATGAATGTGGAAGTGCTGTCCAAAGGCAGATCACTACAGCTGTTGTTAATAAATACCACTTGGGTTTACACAATAAAACTGCGCTGCTCAATGGGAGGAAGGAAGGAGGTTCCTGATGGTCTCACAGTGTTTACCACAAGCAGGATATAAAAATCTCATGATCTGAGGATTCTAAGATGTCAGTTC
Source organism: Pedetes capensis (assembly GCA_007922755.1). Taxonomy (NCBI): domain Eukaryota; kingdom Metazoa; phylum Chordata; class Mammalia; order Rodentia; family Pedetidae; genus Pedetes; species Pedetes capensis. The sequence continues at coordinate 80,213 of VMDO01004951.1, read as the reverse complement.
ACACCTGCAGTTCTGGGTTGTTTTGTTTGTTTGTTTTCTTCCAATCTCTTATGTCCCCGCCCCCAATCCCCAACTCCAAACCAACACACAGGGCTTTTCGAGGTTCTGGATTCTGCTCAGGAAGGAGTGAAGTGCTCAGGTGAGCGGATGTGGGGGTGTGAGAGTTTACCAGGAAAGTACGATGCTTCTGCAGATAGCGTCCTGGCTCAGCTGAGTGACATGACTTTGCTGAGAGGCAGGACTCTGCTGAGGTGGCCAAAGGCCAGGGGGGACCTGAGGGTGTGCTTGTCCCCCATTTCCAGCAACGGCATTCTTCCTTCCCAGACTCCTATGCCTGTATATCATCTGTCCTTCTGGCGCAAAGGCTTGGTGAGAAGAATGTATGGGAGAGAACAAAGTGAAGAAAGAGTTCTAGGGCTTCGGAGCAAAGGTGAACCTAACAAAAACACACAGATGAACCCAGCGTAGTGACGCATCCCTGTAACCCCTGCATTTGAGACTGAGGCAGGATTATGAGTTTGAGGTCAGCTTGGGCTACATAGCGAGAACCTATCTCAAAACAAAACAGAACAAAACAACCCCACACAGATGTACATTTTTTTTTTAAACAAGAACTATTGGTTATGTCTGGATGTAATAGCTTCCCCATTCCAAATGTTCAGACCCAGTACCAGAGAGTGAGCTGAGTTCAGACCGAATGGTACTAGAGACTTCGCAGGCTAGCACTTAACTAGTATAGAATGAATACTTTCTGCAGATGCTGAATTGTTCGAGAATTTACTCAAGTAACCGAAATGTCTGAAATTGGGGAGAGATCACATGCTGTATGAACCACATGTCCCCAATTCCCTAAAAGACAGAAGGCATTACAGGTGAATCCAGTGCCGGGGATTATTTTCAAGTTAGTAGAGCAATACAAACACACTGTTTGCCTTTTGTCATCTGGTTTGTCTTAATCACAAACTAAAATTCATTTATAATGCTGTATACAAATGCTATGTTTATATCAGTCTCATATGCTGCTTGCTTGAAATTGTATACATTAAAATTAAGAACAGAAATCCAAGTTACTGGTCAAAGACAACCAATAACCAAAAGACTAAGTTATAGTTGTCAAACATTATTTAATATGTATGTTTCTGGAGGGTTTTTTTCCTGAACAAAAATTATTAAAACTAAAGTGATATGAGTGAGTGTTTATGACTTCCTATTGAAAAGCCCAACGTACAGAGCACTCATTTCAGGCTGAAGAAAATCATGTGGCCATCCCTATGCAATGGCCTAGTGACTTTATATCCTCTTGTCAAACCTCAGCAGTTTTATTTGTAGTGATACATGCTGGAGAAGGTTGGAGGTTAAAGTTAATAGGAGGGGCAACAGGAAAAGCAGCTAACTCCTTTCAAGAGATTACAACCTTCAACATATTGGGTCTGTTGGCAGTTTTATAAGACTGTGCTGGGTGATGTTTTTTAAAAAACTCCCTCAAATCAGAGGTCAGACAGATTCAGTAAATGTCCTTTTACTTTGATATAACCCTGAGTGTTTAATGTGCCCCCAGTTTATTGCTGTTTAATTATTTTTTGGTTTTTTGTTTTTGCCTTTAAATCTAATGCTGAACAAAAAAATCCACTTATTTATCAAGTATCTGAGATCTTGGGAAACTAAAATTACTAAACTCCAATTCACTATGTGGTTCCAAAAAACAGGAAGGCAGCTGTTGTAAGAAGGGAGAAAAAAGGCAAAAGAGAATGAAAAATAAAAAGCCCATGCTGGAGGCAAAGTTCCTATAAGTTGTTGGGAAGAAGGCATTTTATTAGTGGGCTGACGTCTGTCTATCCCAAGTGTTCAGATTCTTTGCAGTCTCACACTGAACAGAGTGGGACAGATGACTGTCGCTTCTCCACCACAGCAGAGAGTACTAACAACGTCCAAGCCAAGACCCAGCAATGTCTGCAGAAACTCCTCTTTGCAATACTTGGTTTCCTCAACTTGGCACATACTAGTTTACTTAAGTCCCCATGTTGAATATCTCTAGTTACCTTTTATCAAATATGTATTATGTGCCAGACAGTAACTAAGCTCACTCAATCATAAGAATCCAAGCTGTGCTCATTTTACAGATGTGTTTAGAGAGGGAAGGGGGAGGGAAGAGAGAGAGAGAGAGAGAGAGAGAGAGAGAGAGAGAGAGAACAAAATGAGAAGAATCAAGATATTTGCCCAAGGTCACACAGGAAGGGGCCAAGTGAGAATCAAGTGTAGCTTCTCCCTTCTCCCTGTCCCCAAATCTGTGACCTTTCTACTTGGTTATACTATTTCTTGTGCTGTAATCAGTGAATATTATTGGCTGCTACCAACTACTAAGAATAATCTTTTAATATTTAAAGAGTTCTTTATGTCAAGGTGGGAGGTGGCAGTCTTATAAACTAAGCACTTGTGAAATTAAAACAATTCCTATCATAAGTGTAAACTCTTTTTTTTTTTTTTTTTGTAGTATCAAGGGGTTGAATATAGGGTCTCATGCATGCTAGGCAAGTCCTCTACCACTGAGCTGCACTCCTAGCTTCCTTTCTCTATTTTGAGACATGGTCTCTCTTAAGTTATGCAGGCTGCCTCTGGCATTGAACTTGTGATCTCCCTGCCTCAACTTCCAGAGTTGCTGGGATTATAGGTATGTACAATAACACCTGGTTTTTTGAAAATTTCTCTTCAAGATTTTATCCAATTCAGATTACAAAGTTCAATACTGAGTGACTCAAATCTCAATTGGACCTGTTTCCTCACTCATAATATTAGGTTATTTCTATAAGTAATCTTGGCTAGCTATACAAGTCTGTAAGTTAGATTCCCCTGCTTCCACACTGCTCCTACTCCCATGGTACTGGGTGTGGGGGGTGAACCCAGGGACTTGCATGTACTTTGCAATCGCTCTACCACAGAGCTGCACCCAAAGTCTTTATTTTTTACCTTGAGATAGGGTCTCGCTAACTTATGCAGGCTGCCTCTGGCCTTGAACTTGGGATCCTCCTGCTTCTTCCTATCAAGTTGCTGGGGATATGGGCATGCACCGCTGCAGTCAGCTTCTGATTTTATTTTTTTAAACCTCTGCTTAATTCTAATTATTGAGTTCACACTGATTTTTAAGGAAATAAGAGACACACGTTTATGAATGAAAGGAAGAAGAAACAAAACAACTTTGAGAAAAGTATACTCACGAAAAAGCATGGAGGAAGTGACAACTCTAGGCAAACCGAAGCTGCACGACGCTGCCTTCTCTTTGAACTCTGACAACTGCACACAAATGCCTCAAAAATTAATTTACTCAGGAACCACCTCAAAGTCAAATTATTTTCTCATATAGAAATAAATGTTTGTCACAAGTGTTATGGGAAGCATCAACTTTTGTTTAGAAAGATGATATAACAAATCTTTTCCAAACATTGCCACTCATTGTCTAGGACAAGGAAACACACTGGTTGGAACAGTTTTGGTTTCTTAAAATGCATTTACTGCTAAGAAACTGACAATTTGAAACACTTTTTGTTATTTAAAAATACATTCCATAAATATTCCTGGTAGAGAATGTTTCCAGCTCTTTTTTTCTTTTCTTTTTTGTTGAAAATGTTTCCAGCGTTTAGCAGTACCTTGCTTTCCTTTATTCACAAAGTGCCTAGGAATGAACTATATGTGGGCATGCAGAAAATACACACACACACACACACACACACACACACACACACAAAACACGCAGGTAACAGGTAATTCTGTTTTTGTTTATTTCTATTTGTCACACATGACACATTAAAGAGAAACCAGGAGCCCTTACCTCCAGGTTCAGAGCAAATAAGCTGGACACTAAAAAAGGCAAATGGTTTAAATGGGACTTAATATTCTAACCTTACTCTTATTATCAATACTTTACTTTCCAACCGGGCTGGGATTTAGCTCAGATGGTAGAGTACTGCTCTGTAGTCTCTGAGGTCCCAGGTTCAATTCCCAGCATTGCAAATATGGGAGAAGGACAGGGCAATCCACTCCCAAGGCAATCCTGAAACAATCTGCTATTGAAAACCCTGAGGGTCACTAGGAGCTGGATATGACTCCATGACACCTAACAACAACAACTTTCCAACCAAAATTTTAAAAAGAAGAGGACAATGCATGTCCTTAATGGCCCATGTTCCCTTTTTTCCACCTTTACCGACCTGCTAATGTTCACTCTCCATTTGATGCTTGAATTTTGGCAATAACCTCTCACTTGGTTTCCCTTCCCTAGTCCCTGCTATATTTCCATAATCCAAAGCCAACAAATCCCCCCAAACACACAGAACTCCCTACAAACCAAATACCTCTAACTGTCCTTCCACACTATTGCTTAACATATTTCTAAACACTAAATATAATCATGCCAGAAACTTGCTTGTAAAATCCGTCTACATTGCCTCAGGGGCACTTGTTGGAAAACCTTTTTCTTTATGTGGCTCCTGTTTCCTATGCACTGTCCTAGAAAGTCTGGAGCTTCCCCTCTTTCAGGCTTCTGTGCCTCTGCAGATGCTGTTCCTTTGGGTGATGACACCCTTTCCCCTCACCTGGCCCCAGGCTTTCGGGTGAGGATTGTCTGAATTAGGCTCCTGAACATCCCTTCTACCTACTCCACGAGCATCTCAATCACAGTACTTCCTATACTGTAACAGTTGGCTTATGTGCCATAACTGCTCATTTACTGGTCTGCATTCCCCACCAGGCTTGCAGTGGTACCACTGTAGTGTCTGATCTCATCAGATCTCAGAAGATAAGTAGAGTTGGGCATGGTTAGTACTTGGATGGGAGACCGCCTGGGAATACCAGGTACTGTAAGCTTGGGAGAAGGACCCAGCAATCCACTCCCCCAAAAGAAGCAGCCATTGAAAACCCTATGAATAGCAGAGAAACATGACAATAGTATTTCGCCTGTTGTACATAGGGTCACTATGAGTCGGACACTGACTCAATGGCACCTAACAGCAACATTCCCCACCAGAACCAGATCACTGAAAGCACTAACTGTATCTTGGAGAATCTCTGTGTCCCAAGGGTTAGCATGGTGTCTGGTTGATGGTTGGTTCTTAGTAAGTTTGGCTCAGTGGTTATGTGAGTGATGGAATAAAATGAATGAAAGGCTAAGTGTTTATTTAAAGATATATTTACAACAAGGCATGATGGCAGATACCTGTAATCCCAGAGACTGGGGAAGAAGAGGCAGGAGGATTGCAAGTTTGACACCAGAGGCAGTCTGTGTAATTTAGCGAGACCCTGTCTCAAAAACTTAAAAAAAAAAAAAAAAAAGGGCTGATGTTACAGCTCAGTGGTACAGCACTTGCAAAACACCCAAACGCGAGGCCTTTGGGTTCAACCCCAAGTACTGCAATTAAAAAAAAAAAAAAAAAAAAAAAAAGATATATTTACTAGGAACTGACTGTGTGACCGGAAAATCTTATGCCTCTTACTTAACTTCCCAAATATTTATATGCACTTTTAAATACAGGATCTTCATCTTTAAGCAAGTTTTCAACTTGTGAAGACCATAATCTCTAGCTGTATCTGCCCAGTGTAGTGATTTGGGGTAGGTTGTGGGATGGTAGATGAAAATATATAAAAATGATTTTAATTGTTGTAGAAGAAATTCCACTATAAAATAACAAGAAAAATTACTGCCTAGTATAATAGTAATTTTCCTAAATCTGTTTTTCAGAAATTATATTTCCCTAAAAATGATGTTTGTCTTTAGAAAACAATCACACATCTACACACAGATCCACTATTTTTGTCCTTAAATAATGGCAAGCATGAGAATACCAGGAATTTATTTCCACCAAAGACTTAATAGATACATTAAAAATTAACAAGCCATTCAGGGTGGTGCATGCCTGTAATCCCAGCACTCAGAAGGCTAAGGCAGAAGAATTGTGAGTTTCAGGCCAGCCTGGGATCAATAGTGAGACTCTATCTCACAAAAATAAGTAAACAAATTAAATAAGTAAATAAGTAAATGTATACATAAATAATAAAATAAATAAAAATTAAAAATTAACTTGAACTTAAATACCCAAAGATGGCACAGGTATGTATAGAATGTTGGCATATATTTCTGTGTCCTATAATTTGAAAAACTTTAAATGTTTTTAAATGAGTTAATTTAACTCATATGAGTCAGTTCTATACTTAACACACACAAAGAATATGTGAAAATGATGCATTTGTAATTATTGACAGATGCATAATCTATGTCAATAACAGACTAATAATGTAGATGAGAAGCCAAAATGGATCACAGTTATTTAAAAAGTTTCAGTGTTGTAGCTTAAAATTTTTCTAGTGAACCACAAATATTTTTAGAAAATGGCTGTTTAACATAAAAATGAGACCAGAATTAGATTATTCAGATGGTAAGGCACAGCAAAGTTGAACAATTTCTTAAGGAAATTTAAAGGAAGATAAAAACAAGCGCATTCTGGCCTGCATTATGTCTATCAATTCAATACTTATCACAGAATGGGCATTTAATGATGACCAATGACAAATTCACCTATCATTTGTAGGGTACTAGCTCTGTGCTGATAACAAAGGAAGTATTTAACTTAATATAATATTTCAGTGGTGAAAGTGAGTCACTGCTTTTATAAATGCGTGGGAATCTGCAATTCTTCCCCCTTTCATTTTATTATAACTCATCAGAAACCTCTGAAGTTTAAATTGTATGAATATGCTGGCTGGCCTATCAGTAAGACCCATTTATCATGATGTAGTCAGATACATACTCTGAAGTACATAGACATCAACAACACAAACATGTATTTACCCTTTCTGCTTACTAGCTAATGGGTGTACACAAAAGTGGTGGGAAATAATAATACTATAAGTACTCAGCTGCTTTTGGGGAGTAGGAAGCTAAATGTGGCCACATTCAGGCCATTGGCCATATATCAGACAAACCTCATGTCACCTAGGTGTTCTACAGCCAAAACATTTAGTGCCTCAAATTACATATGGCTAAATAGAGCCTGGCCATAGACTTGAAAGTTTCAAAGCTGATGTTCAGAGGGATTCAATCCCATTGTATAGAATGAAATTGAACTCAAACTGGATTGAAACTTACTTTATCATGGTTAGTCAGAAAGACCAGATTTGAAAGAATTTATTTGTTCATTTATTCATTTACTTTCTATCTTTCCCAACATAACATAACATAAGCTCCCTAAAGGGAGGGTCCACATTTGTCTAGTTCGTTGCTGCATTCCTGGTTTCCACAATGGTGAACATAGTAGGTGCTCACTATTTATCTGTTGAATAGTGAAGACACTACCCTTGCCCTCAAGGAGTTTATGTTAATTTGGTACCTTAGACAGAACAAGCAGACATTTCCAAGGGAGACTTAGACCCCTGGATTCAGTCAGAGATATTCAGACCCACTAATCTTTGGCTCTTCAACCAAACAGAACACATGCTAATGCACCTAGTTGATATGTGCTCCGCCCTCTGGTTGAGATATGGTTTGTCTCCTAAGGGTCATTTGCTGGAAGCTGGGCCCGCACGGGGGCAATGTTGAGAGGTGGCAAAATCTCTAAGAGATGGGGCCACTGGAAGGCAATTAGATTTCATGAAAGGATTAATGATGTCTTTTAGGAGTGAGTCAGATCTGGTAGGAGGAGATTAATTCCTGCCAGCGTGAGCCGTTATAAAAGGAATGAATCTGTCCTCTCCTCAGTATCGTGCTTCCTGACTTGTCATGTGAACTTTCCCTTTTGCTCATGACCCCCTATGATGCCATCCTTTTGCCCTGTTGTGATGTAGCCAGAAGACCCTCACCATAGCCAGTGAGATTCCAGTGCCATGTTCTTGGATTTCTAAAATGAACAAACCTCTTTCCTGTATAAAGTACCTTGATCCAGATATTTTGTTTTAGCAACACGAAACAGAATAAGACACACCCTAATGAAAAAATCAGCATAACTGACAGGTTTCTGGATATGGACAGAGGGCCAGGTAGAGGTACTCAGTAGCCAGATCCTGTCTCCACTGAAGTAGTTTTCTCTGAAAAGCCTGCGAGGAATGTGGGCCTGTTTTATGTCTCCCTTCACTGCAGAATTCCTTTTTACAAATATCATATTGGAGTGACAAGGGCCTTGATTTTCCCATTAAGTGGAAGGACAGAAAGAAACGTTCACCAAGTTCCTATTGTCAATCACCTCATGATAGGTTTCATAAAGGGCCAGTAAACTGCAGGAAAACAGAGAGAAAACCAAAATATTTAGACTTTTTATTTAAAAAAGTCAAAATGGAGAAGTTTTCTTTAGGGTAAAAAATAAAATGTTGTAAGGCAATAAGTTTATATACAGGCACATGCTTTCACCTACCTTAAAATTTAATGACTGATATTCTTTCTAAGAAGAGGAAATCTGGACTCAGAAACGTGGAGGAAAATGATGTGAAGACACAGGAGGAAGATGCCTATCTACAAGCCAAGGAGGAAGGCATGGAACAGATCCTTTCCTCACAGCCCTCAGAAGGAACAGACCTCTAGTGTCCAGAATTGTGAGAAAATAAATTTCTGTTGTTTAAGCCACTCAGTCTGTAGTATTTTGTTATATATAGTATTTTGTTGCCTTACCAAACTAATATACCTGGAGAGCACTGTTTCATTTTCAATATTAGTACTTTGTAATTTTAAATCATGCTTTATAAATATTAAAATATCATTATAATTATTTGATGAGGGCAATAAAGCCAACTGGTCTTTAAAGGTTTTCAGACAAAGATTTATACCTAATTGGAAATATTCCAGGCTTAACAACCTGGAAGTGAAGTTCTGTTCCTACCTGGGTCTCATGTGTGCAGCAAGAAGTGGGCACCAGGACCGCCCATGTGTCCCCCTTCTCATGGTGCTATCCCAATTCCACTTGATGTGGACATCACACACGGGGATAGGGGGTGTGTATTTTGTTTCAGCTCTAATGTTTTAAAACAATAGAATTAACTGCCAGTTAAGATGTTAGGAGAGTAAACATAAAAGTCTTAATTTCTAACACTGTTTGAGGAAGGTCAGACCATTCTGAGCCTGTTTTATCTCCATGGCCACATGGGCTGTACTAAAGAGGGGTTGCTCCATGTAGAAGCACTACTTGCTTTCGAGTCACCTTAGTACCATTCCTTTATGGTATCTGCCCGGCTCCTGCCAGCATGTCAGTTTGCAGTTCTGAACTATGGGAAGGTTGTCTGGGCTTTTTAATTATAAGAACTATAGTGAGTTTCTCCCACACGTCTGTCAGTTTGCCGCACTGTGGGGGATTGTGTGTTGCGATGAGGCGGAGAGCTAGGCCACTGGTACCTCAGATATGAGCAAGGTTACCCATGGTGGACAGGTTTTCAGCTGAGCTTCCAGACTAAGACAGACTAGGGAGTAGGACCTGGCAAGCCACTCCTGAAACAACAAGCCATTGAAAACCCTATGAATAGCAAAGAAACACTGTCAGATACAGTGCCAGAAAATGAGCCCCCCAGGTTGGAAGGCACTCAAAAGACTACTGGGGAAGAGTTGCCTCCTCCAAGTAGAGTCTACCCTGATAACGGAAATGGAGTCAAGCCCCAGGGTGCTCAACTTGCTGATGTAGCAAGACTCAAAATGAGGAGAAACAACTGTAAACATCCATTAATAATTGGAATATGGAATGTACGTAGTATGAATCTAGGAAAACTAGAAATCATTAAAAGAGAAATGGAGTGCATAAATATTGACATTCTAGGCATCAGTGAGCTAAAATGGACCAGCATAGGCCATTTTGAGTCAGACAATCATATGTTCTACTATGCTGGGAATGATAAACTAAAGAGAAATGGGGTTGCATTCACCACCAAAAAAGACATTTCAAGATCTGTCCTGAAATACAATGTTGTCAGTGATAGAATAATATCCATATGCCTACAAGGAAGACCAATTAATATGACTATTATTCAAATTTATGCACCCACCACTAAGGCCACAAATGAAGAAAGGGAAGACTTCTATCAGCTTCTGCAATCTGAAATAGATCAAACATGCAATCAAGACATACTGATAATCACTGGTGACTGGAATGCTAAGGTTGGAAACAAAGAAGAAGGCTCAATAGTTGGAAAATATGATCTTGGTGACAGAAACGAAGCTGGAGATCATATGACAGAATTTTTTCAGGCCAATGACCTTTTCATTGCAAATACATTTTTTCAACATCATAAACGGAGACTATATACAGGGACTTCACCAGATGGAACATACAGGAATCAAATTGACTACATATGTGGAAAGAGACGATGGAAAAGCTCTACAGAAAATGTCAAAACAAGACCAGGTGCTGACTGTGGATCAGACCATCAACTTCTCATATGCAAGTTCAAACTGAAGCTGAAGAAAATTAGAACAAGTATACGAGAGCCACGGTATGACCTTGAGTATATCCCACCTGAGTTCAGAGACCACCTCAAAACAGGTTTAATTCATTAGACACAAATGATAGGAGACTAGAGGAGTTGTGGCATGACATAAAAGATATCATTCAAGAAGGAAGCAAAAAGTTCTTAAAAAGACAAGAAAAAAAGAAAAGACCAAATTACATGTCAAAAGAGACAGTACAACTTGCCCTTGAACGTGGAGCAGCCAAAATAAAAGGAAGACATGATGAAGTTAAGGAACTAAACAGATTTCAGAAGGCAGCTCGAGAAGACAAAAACAAATATTATAATGACATATGCAAGGAGCTGGAGGCAGAAAACTAAAAGGGAAGAACACGCTCTGTGTTTCTCAAGCTTAAGGAAGTAAAGAAAAAATTCAAGCCTCGAGTGGCAGTAGTGAGATTCTACAGGGAAAATACACAGAGTCATTATACAAGAAAGAATTGGTAGATGACCAACCATTCCAAGAGGTTGCATATGAAGAGGAACCAATGGTATTGAAGGAAGAAGTGGAAGCTGCCTTGAAAGAACTGGTGAAACACAAGGCTCCAGGAATTGATGCGATACCAACAGAGATGTTTCAACAAACAGATGCAGCACTGGAGGTGTTAACATGTTTGGGCCAACAGGTTTGGAAAACAGCTACTTGGCCAACTGACTGGAAGAGATCCATATTTGTGCCTATTCCCAAAAAAGGGGATCCAACTGAATGTGCAAACAATCCAACAATATCACTAATATCACACATAAGCAAAACTCTACTAAAGATCATTCAGAAGCAACTGCAGCAGTATATAGATAGGGACTTACCGGGAAATCAAGCGGGATTCAGAAGAGGGCAGGGAACCAGGGACATCATTGCTGATGTCAGGTGGATATTAGCTGAAAGCAGAGAATATCAGAAAGATGTCTATCTATGTTTTATTGACTATGCAAAGGCATTTGATTGTGTGGATCATAACAAATTATGGATAACACTTCGGAAAATGGGAATACCAGAACAACTAATTGTGCTCATGAGAAATCTGTACATGAACCAGGAGGCAGTTGTTCGAATAGAACAAGGAAACACTGTTTAAAGTTTAGAGTTTAAAGTTGAGAAAGGTGTGTGTCAGGGCTGTATACTTTCACGCTATCTCTTCAATTTATACGCTGAGCAAATAATCCGAGAAGCTGGACTTTATGAGGAAGAACGTGGCATCATGATTGGAGGAAGACTCATTAACAACCTGTGTTATGCAGATGACACAACTCTGGTTGCTGAAAGTGAAGAGGATTTAAAACATTTACTGATGAAGATCAAAGATCATAGCCTTCAATATGGGTTACAACTAAACATCAACAAAACAAAAATCCTTACAAATGGGTCAGCACACAACTTCACAATAAATGGAGAAAAGATTGAGGTTGTCCAAGATTTTGCTTTGCTTGGCTCTATAATCAACACCCATGGAAGCAGCAGTCAAGAAATCAAAAGATGCAGTGCTCTAGGAAAAGCTGTGGCAAAAGATCTCTTCAGAGTATTGAAAATCAAAGATGTCACATTGAAGACGAAGGTGTGTCTGACTCATGCCATGGTATTCTCGGTGGCATCATATGGTTGTGAAAGCTGGACATTGAACAAGAGAGACAGAAAAAGAATTGATGCTTTTGAATTGTGGTGCTGGAGACGTCTATTGAATATACCATGGACTGCCAAAAGAACCATCAAATCTGTCCTAGAAGAAGTGCAACCAGAGTGCTCCTTGGAAGCAAGAATGGCCAGACTGCATCTTACATATTTTGGACATGTAGTCAGGTGAGATCAATCCCTGGAGAAGGACATCATGTTTGGGAGAGTGGCAGGTCAATGCAAAAGAGGAAAACCCTCCACCACATGGATTGACACAGTATATGCAACAATGGGTTTAAACATAAATTAGATCGTTTGCCTGGCACAGAATCAGCAAGTGTTTCAATCTGCTGTACATGGGGTCGCTATGAGTCAGACTCGACTCAACGGCACCTAACAACAACAACATAGTGAGCTGGGATCCCAGATGGTGGTACCATCTCCTTTTAGACCATCTCCTTTTAGACAGCTCAAAAGTGGCACCTCACTCCTGCCCCAACTCATTCATATCCCACCATGTATTTGACCATTACCTTCTACCGGTCAGTAGTTCACACAAGAGATCCTAAAAGGGTATTCCACAGGGGATACAGGTATCCAATGGAAAAAGTGATCTTTGGTCAAATAACTTTAAGAAATGTAGGTTTAAACAATGATAAACTTGTTTCTTTGATACAAAACTTCTTAGATTCTTTAATGCTGTCGGAAAGATTTTCCAAAATTATTTGGGTACTCAACTTTTGTTTAGGGGAGTATCTTCAGTGAATAGTACTTAGTGATGTGGGGTCCCAAGCAAGCCCTTTGTCCATAGAAAATAAAATGGTTGCTTTTGTTAAGTAATAGGGATTTTGTATAGCAACTATAACATTTTAGATGACTGTTCATATAGAGTTAAAAAATAAGATTGCATGATATTTCATTTGGAAAATGAGGTTCTTAATTTTTGTTGGGTGTGGTATGTGCAGAGATGGCCCAAACCATGCATCTTTTAAATTCAATGGAATAATTTTGTATAATTCTTAATAATCAATATGGAAATAGGAAGATACATACTTATTTCCAGTTGGATCCAAGATGCCATATCCTGCTTTTCTCTAAATTTGCTAACATTTGGAATATTTGCATAATTAATTTTGAAGTCATGATACTTGCCTGTAATAGTTAAGAATCACAGTGTGCATTTCTTATAAAGCATTTGATCAATTAAGTGTAATATCTTCTTCAAACATACTAACAACATATAAAACAATACAAATAATAATTATTTAGAAGTTGATATTATTTATCTCAGAACCTACAATGGCCTTTCTGGAAAAGCAAAAGCAATGGCGGGAAGGGAAAAAATATCTTTTTCTCTTCACACTGCAAAATTCAGAGACTTATGATTGTTTATTTCCATAGCATAATATTAGATTTGTAACATTTCTTCCTGTATGAGAAACTAGGAAGATCAAATGCTGTAATATGAACAAACTGGGCTCTAAACACTGGTGTATAATATTCACATTTAAAAAATATTGTGCTTGTTAAAAATGAACCCATCCATTTATTTCACAATGTTTATTATGAGCCTATTATGTGTCAAGGGCTGGGGTTTAGCTCAGTTGTTAAAGCGCTGCTCCACACTCTCTGAGGACCTGGGGTGCACCCTCAGCAGTGCAAAAACGGAAGAAGGACATGGCAATCCATTCCTGAAGCAATCCTGGAAACCATCAGCCATTAAAAACCCTATGAGGGTAACTATGAGTTGGACCTAACTCAACAGCACCTAACAACATTATAAGCCAGGTACTGTTCTAGTCTTCGGGAAAGCAGCAGTAAATTAAGGACAAATTCTCTCTTCTTGTGGAACTTTTAGTCTAGGCGGCAAACAAAATCAAACACTATAGATCATGTTAGAAGGTGAAAAGGATGATGGGAAGAAAGAGGCTGTTAGGGAGGGTTGGTGAGGCCTGAGAAGATGCTTCTGCCCCTGACTTTTGACACTGAGCTATATACACAATTGGAGAAAATGTTTCATGCCAAAAGAATAGTTGATTTGAAGGGCTTGGGGCAGCAAAGCACCTGGCCAATTGTAGGAGCAACAATGAAGCCAGAGTGGCTAGTGCAGAATGAGCGAGGGGAATGTGGTAGGAGGTAAAGTCGGAGCAATGACGGTGGCAGGGGGAAGGGAGTTGTACAGAGCCAGGAAGAGCAATGTTGGTTTTTACTCTGGGTCACTAGGAAACCATGTCAAGGTTTTTAGCAGAGGATTAACATGATCTGACTGTTATTTGTTGATCTGAATGCTACATTGAGAAAAAGACTGAAGAAGGGTGAAGGTGGAAGAGGGGAGATCAGTTAGGAGTTAGTTCAATAATCCAGGGAAGAGATGATGGTGGCTTGGGCTAAGTGGTAGTAGTTGTAGTGGTTGTCATTTGGTGCCCTCAACTGGGGTCCAACTCACATCAACCCTATGTACAACATATCAAAACACTCCATGGCACTGCACTGTGCCCATCACTATGTCAATGCTGCTGTGCCATTCATAGGGTTTTTGAGCAGATTGTTTTGGCAGTGGGTTGCCAGGTCCTTCTCCCAGTAGCAGTAGAGATAAGTGAAAAATGGTTAGGATTCTGGATATATAGTTTTGAAGGTAGAGACAATAAGATTTCCAGAAGGATCATAATTACAATGTGAGGGAGAGAGGCAAGAATGAGGCCAAGGTATTTCATCTAAACAAATGAAAGAACATTAACTGTGATGGGGCAAAACTTTCAGGGACATAGGGAATTAGGAGTTGGCAATGATGAATCTGAGAAGTCTACCACATATTTAGTAGAGAAGGTGAGAGGGTAGTTTGATAGATGGGTCTGAAGTTCAGAGCAGAGGTTTAGGATGGACATGTGACTTTGGGAAGCGTTTGCATACAGAGGGAATTTAAAGCCACGAGACTGGGCAAAACCACCAAGCCAAAGAACCTAACATTGAGCCATGGGACACTCCAACATCAAGGGAACAGGCAGAAGAGGAGGAGACACAAATGGAGACAGGGAGGGGTGGACACTAGGCCTGGGAGAACACCAAGACCATCTGGTGCCCTGGAAGTCAAATAAGGTCACGTGACAAGGAGATATCAGTAAGCAGTATCTAGTGCTGCTGACAGCTCAGGTAAGGGTGAGGTTTTTTTTTTTTTTTTATGTGGTACTGGGCGTTGAACCCAGGGCTTCATGCTTGCATGCTCTGTAGGTGCTGGACCACTGATCTGCACCCCCAGCCCATCTTTTTACTTTTTTTTGAAACAGGGTCTCACTAAATTATGCAGACTGCCTCTGGTCTCAAACTTGTGATCCTGCTACCTACACCTCCCAAGCCGCTGGGATTGCAGGCGTGCGCCACCACGCCTGGCGGCAGTAAGGGTGAGTTCTGAGCACCAACCATGAGGTTTACTGACGTGGCAATTTGGGTCATAAACATAATCTCAAACAGTGCTCTCTTTATTAGTAAGTATGAATTAATGTGACAATCGAAGGCCCTCTAAGTGCTTCCTATATCCTTTCCTCTCTTCTAAACAAAGTAGCCCCTGGCAATTCCTTACATATAAGTTTTATTTGGATTAATTTATCTTACACTCCTGTTTGGTAATATATAAACAATTGATTCAGCAATTTTCTGATCCATAAACAGCCCAAGGTTGCCCAATGGTTTGTACAATGGTCTGTCCCCATTAACTACCTTTGTTGTTAAGTGCCGTCAAGTTGGGTGCAACTCATAACAACCCTCAGGGCTTTCAATGGTGGATTGTTTCAGGATTGCTTTGGGAGTGGATTGCTATGTTCTTCTCCCATTTTTGCAGTGCTGGGGATGGAACCGAGGGCCTCAGAGAGTGCAGCACAGCATTCTACCAACTGAGCTAAACCCTAGCCTTAACGGCCTTTTAAGAATAGATAATCCTTAACTGAATAGCTGCCTGCAGCCATAGCCCTATGGCATCCGATCCCGTCAGATCTCGGAAGCTAAGCAGGGTCGGGCCTGGTCAGTACTTGGATGGGAGACCGCCAGGGAACACCAGATACTGTAGGCTTGGGAGAAGGACCTGGCAACCCCCTCCCAAAAATCAATCTGCCATTGAAAACCCTATGAACAGCAGAGAAGCACTGACAATAGTGTTTCACCTGTTGTATACAGGGTCGCTATGAGTCGGATACCGACTCGATGGCACCTAACAACAACAACAACAACAATTGAATAGTAACTAGTTGAACTGTAGCTAATTGACTTGGACTGTTAGTGGGTAGGATATGAGATTTACCTAGAGAAAAATGATCTAACAGAAGTCAGGTGTCCAGAAAAGCCCCATAATTTTTGATGCAGTCTTCCAGGTGGTCCCCTCCAGGACAATGACACACAAAATGAAACCCACTGGTCTAGTTCCTTATCACTTTCACATGTTGGGTGCACCCTTTGGCAACGCATTAGTGTTAATATTTTCCAAGTGCTCCTAACATAACTTTAGTATTAAAGGTAGAGTCTAGACTTTAAATGAATCTCTTCATTTTTAATAATTTAGCAAAAGGGAAGGTTAGATATAACAGCCAAAACCAATCCAGGCTTTGGAACATTCAGGCTTTGGGGTAGCATACTACCCCAAAGGGTAGTATAAGCCATTTAAAGCCATTTATTTAATGGTTTAAAAAGTGTGTGAGGCTTGTTTCTTTGGCTGGAATTAGGGAGGTGCATAGAGTAACAATTTGGGATATGGCTGGAATGGAAAAAGTATGATTGTGGAACGTCTTACAAGTGCTTTAGGATGAGAAGCCTGACTTTTCCTCTGCAGAGAATGGACAACCTATTACTCCCAAGATTTTAAAGAGATCTGGATAGGTCATGCTTCTAGGCTGGCAACCCTGTCACCATAGGTTTGAACTGGAAAGAGAGAGGGACAGATAACCAAAGCTGAGAGAGTAGCTGATTGAAGAGGGTCACCTGACAAGAAAGACTTGGTAGTCAAGCTGAGCAGACCAGGGGGAAGGAGCTGGGGAACAACCCCATTGGCACTTCCTCCTTGCCACCTGATCTGCCAGTGCTGCCCACTGCTTGAACCAACAGGAAACCCTGGGATAAGAGTCCACGGATATGGCCCCAATGGGTTAGATTCCCAGCACCCAGGACAGAATGGAGTAGGGTGAACATAAGGAAAGCAAAGAAGAAATGTGTCATGTCAGAACTATGGTATGTGAAGAAATGATCTGGTGGCAAAGCGCAGGGGAAAACTGAGGGGGAACTGGAGAGTGGCAGCCCAGTGCTTTTTGGGTTCTGAAAGAGTCTGGCATCCCAGGGACTGCATCAGTGGTCCAGGTGAGCAGGGTGAAGCGCCTAACTTTACATCAGGAATCACAGAATGTTTAAGCAGCTGAGTAGGGTGCAGGGGCGGGGCCAACTGAGCAACAACGCAGTGTCTCATGGATGCAGGCCTGAGTTGCTTTGAAATAAACATGGGAGAATGTTCAGTCTCTCAGTGTGAAGTGCCCAGGAAGTAGAGGCCACTGGGATGAATGAATGTCACGCTGGCTCGAGTCACAGGGGAGAGAGAAACAAGTCAGCAGCTCTAGGGTAAAGTTAAGGGTGGCTTGCGGAACACAGGACAAACTTGGCAATACTGAGGCAGAGGGAAAACTGAGGAAAAGAAGAAATGTAACAAAGAACAAGGAGAGAGTAAGTGAAAACAGAGAGAAATGGGGTGGCTTATAGAAGTTATGTGTGGGAAGCCTCTACTTTCTCAGAGAGGAATGAAGCAAGAAAGATTGTGCTGACCACTATAGGAACAGTGTAGTAGCCATCAAATAAAGGTTTACTTTCAGACAAGTTAAATGGGACGATGTGCAGGGTGCTATGTTGTGTGCCTCCTCCTCCGTTTTTTTTTTTTTTTTTTTTTCCTGTACCGGGCCTCGTGCTTGCATGCTTTGCAAGAGCTGCACCCCTAGTCCACCTTTTTACTTTTTGAGACAGGATCTCGCCAAATTACGCAGACTGCCTCTGGTCTCAAACTTACAATCCTCCTGCCTTTGCTTCCTGAGTCGCTGGGATTACAGGCACACACCACAGCGCCCAGCTTGTGTGCCTCCTTCTTAATATCAAACTTTTAGCAACAAATCTTGTCGCTATGTGATAAATTTGTTCCAAATATTTTCCTCAAAGCATCACAATGTTTAATTCTATTCTGAAAGTGAAATTCTATTTCTAAAGGGTTGAACTGCATGTTTAGCAAATGTTTATTACTCATAAATGAAATGTTTATTACTTATAATGGTTGGTGATGAGAAATTAACCTTACAAACAATCTCTAATGAAAGAAACAATTCCTAAATGGCACAATTATTAACGTGTATGACAAGTATATATTAAGATAACATATCTAAAATTGATACAATAGGAGTATAACATGCAGTCCTCACTTAACATGATATAGTCTACCAACTTGAAAGAGTGTCTTAGTATCAAAGATCAACTTTAAATTTTAAAACTACAATGTGACTATATATTATATAGATAGTCCTTAGAATTTTATAGCTGATCATGTAATATGCATATATATGCACATATGTATGTCCATGGTAATTTTAGTGATTTAGGAAAATTAATCTCAAATAAAAATGATTTAAAATGATTAAAAAGTATGTTCTAAGTATATATTAAGATAAGCATAGTTAAAATAATTGACATGATGGAATCATAATATGGAAATCCTATTTAAAATGTCCTAGTACACTCTACCAATTAGAAATAATATGAGTATTACTATGCAAAGATCAACGTTAAAATTTTAAAACTATGTATCTTTGGTAATTTTAGTGATTAATGCTTTAATTAAGAGATGAGGTCCATGCAGACATATGCAATAAACTGACATAATTCATCATACTGAGAAGAATAACATGATGAATGCATATGTATATTGTGAATTATACAACACACATGCAAATCATATACTCATTATCACACAGAGACATTATTTTTCTACAGCCAAAACATAACAAGTCTTCAAGTGTTAATCCACTGCATGACTTTTTAAAAGCAAAGTAGTTTTTGCAAATAATTTTTGCAGAGTAAAAATTTAAAACAAGACACTGAAATTAATGGAAATACAGAGCAGACATTTTTAGTGGCTGCATCTATCTGCGTGTTAGTTAAGCTACAAACAAGTCCTGGTACTATGCATCCATTGTTCCACAGTGTCACTTTAAATAGAAGTCTCAGCACTGGGCATTTAGATACAATGCAAAATTAATCTTTGGTTATTTAGAAAAACAGCAACACTTGCCCAGCAACAGTTTCTCAGTGAAGGAGTAATTACTTAAAAACACAACTTTCTGAGGTTGATTTGTCTTTGAATGAAATATCCAAAAGCCAAGGTGATTTAAACATGAATATGTTTGGGGCTTAAACACTGATGTGCATGTGGTTGGTAGGAGCACACTGAGTCCCCATGCCTTGACACAGGCAGAGCAGGCGGAAATGAAGACTGAAGCCCTATAGCTATAAAAGAACAGACCCGGGCTATTTATAAACAGCTACTTATCACATGGTCAGGTTAACCTTCTCTAGTTAATGTACTGTTAATTAGGCTTTTGGAGGGAACTCAATGGAAAATAAAAGAGCTTTTTTTTTTTTTTTTTTAAAGAAAAAAATATGAAAGTAACTCAAGGAAGAACAAAGTGCCTCTGGGATTTTTATGCCTGACTACAGAGTATTAGAGTTGTCCTAACAGGGAAATATATATATGTGAACATGTTAACTGAGAAAAGTAGTGCATAAATTGACTTTTTTCTGATCATCTGGAAAATAATGTGGGTAAAAGGACTTCTTTTAGTAGTGAAATGACTGCTAAAGATGTTCCTACTTCACAGGTGAGATTGAATCATCAAGAATGAGTCAGAGAGAGAAGGTCTTATAAAGCATTAAAATTCTTACTCTTAAATCAAACTTGAAGAAAAATACTTATTAGATCCACTGTTGTGTGAATCAAGCATGAAAACTTCATAGATGACTTTTTCTCATCTAGGATAAGAAGACAACACTCTTGCTAATATATCTGACATTATGAAATTTTATAACAATTTAAAGATTTCTTTGAAGTAAAAAGTATATTTTACTTTTTAATTGTATCTGTTTCCCAGAAAGATCTTTAAGGGTCTACAAAGTACCCTGCATTTTCTTACTGCTGACAGTTCCTGAAACCATGCTTGAATGCTTTTTTTATCCTTTGGTGAACAATTGAAAGATCCTATGCAAAAAGACTGTGCTTTTTCTTTTTCTTGCCCTGTAATTAAGGCATTTTCCTATATTTCTCCATAGGCATTACAAAAGCAAACTATTAAGATTCATAAATTGAGACAATTTTGATTCTGTGATTATATAAGCAAATATAGTATGGATTTTTCTTAATTATGGATTTGCAAAAGTAATAAATCTCTTTCAAGTAAAACAGTTAAAGTGTAGAAGGTTAAATTGAAATGGGTCTTCTGGTGTTACCTTCATATATGTAAATGGTATACAAAAATAGAAAAAATACATTTGGTTAACTATCCTTTAATACTAGTATGGTAAATAATAAATTAACATTGAGAAGACATTTTCTCAAAATTAATGTATATTATGAGAGATTAAGCTTTTCGGGTTTGTTGTTGCTTAAAATAGTGTATATGTGCTTAAAGAGCCAAGGAAGTGCATATTTTAAAAAACATGTAAGAATTAAAATTTTAATTTAAATGTATACATATTATTTCAGAACAAGGTGCATCCAGGAAGAAGTATGTAGTTTATTATTCCTAATGTTGGGAAACTAATCTGTGACTTAAGAAAATGCTTTTGTAAGCAATGATAAAAAACAAAGCTTAAAACATAAGATTTATAAATGCTTTAAAAATCATTTGTCAGGATAAGTCTGAAACTACAAATTTTCAATTATTTAAACAAAAAAACAATTTGTGTCACTGTTTAGGAACTATACACTTTCCAGAACTTAAAGGACTTTGTTAATAGGTTTCTGTCATAGTCTGAATAAATAAATGAATTAGCCCTTTTCCATATGAAAAAAATACTGGGATTGCTATTGGGTTAACAATTTGGAATAGGATTTAGATGATTTTATGAATAAACTGAAAATATTCTGAGAAATATTTTTAGGTTATACCTTATGATTTTTAAATAGATATTAGAATTGTAAAAATATCAGGAAATATAAGATGCTACAATTTTATACTAAAGCAATACTTTTGAACAAGATTGATATAATAATTCTCCAGACATTACTTTTTTGTAAAAAAATATTTTAAATATATTAACAGCAGAGATTTCCCCTTCCCCAAAATATCTATCTTATGGTTTGTATATCGTTCATTAAATTTTTCTCTCAACTTATATATTTTGCTGAAATACTTAAAAGTCGTCCCAGGCACCAACTATGTTCATCACCCACATATTTTTTAATGTGTCTCTAGGGGGACACTTTCTTATATAACAATTTCATACATAATTTCTCACATAATGCCACAATGGCACTGTCATGTCTAACAAAATAATCTGTAATTTCTAGGTGTTAAGAATTCATACCAACCATATTCAAGTTTCAATGGCTGTCTCAAAAATGTATTTTTGTAGTCCATTTGATGGAATTAAGGTCAACAGGGTCAATTGCATTTGGCTATGATGTCTGAGCTTCTTTCCTAGTACAGTAGTTCCTCCTTACACTAATTTTCATGCCTCTATCTTGTTGAAAAATCTGCTCTGAATTCTTTTTAAGTTGAATCAAGAATGTCACTGCTGAAGAAAGTGCAACCCTGGCCTGCCAAACTGAAACCTGCCAAACTTTTCAAATTTATATTTTGGCTATAGAGGGGCAAAGGGAAACCCTGAGACACTTTTGTCTATTTAGTGATCTGAGTAATTTCCAAGATGCCCTTAAGCAAATTCTATCTTGTATATTAAAGAGTCTAAACCATAATAATCATTCATAAAATTTGTTTTTTGTTACTTTGATATATTGTAGTTTATAAAGTAGCTTTTATTTCATAGTGTTAAGATATTTATTCATAAACTAAATGACATCAAATCAGCAAATAAATGGTTAGCAATTCCAAGTTTATGTTTTCTAGAATATATAAAGAAATAAATTGAGAACTTTTTAAAATCAGTTTAGGAAAGGAATAAAATTTGGAATGTCTCATAATTTTTGTTTTTTATCTTTTTTAAAGGATCATTTAACATGACAGGCAGGTTTTCATTAAATGTAATTTGTGTGGGGCTTAAATATTAAGTTGAGTTCCTAGGTCAATAAACCATTTACACTTTTTAAGAAGAGATGTATAGAGATTTAGAAGATTATAAAATGATGATGAAAAGTACAAGTATTAGAAATTAGGAAATGAAACTTTAACATATCTTCATGGATTTGGGTCAAAAAATATAGATGAACGTACATAAGATTGGTTTAGTTTTTCTTCAGAACAGCTTTAGCTAATAAAACTTCAAAAAGATAAGGGATGTACAATTTTTGAAAATCCAAAATATGAACATTTTTAAATGGAACCATATGAAGTGAATGGCAGTAATGTAATCATAGATAAAATTACCAAACTCAAATGAAATAAATTCAAAATGAAAAAGATGAAGGGCTATTAAGTACTTATTTTGACAATTCAAAGTGGTCAAGTTTTTAAAAGTATGACACAGGAACCTTAACCTATCTATATATGAGTGATAAATGAGGCATTTTGTGTCATTACATTCCCATAAATCACTTTCTTTAACTGGTGACGGCTTTTATCAGATCTAACCTTTTCAAGCTTCTATTAGAGTGCTAACATTTTCAACTTTGACACATGTGCAGTTTACAAATTCTGCAGCTGATTAACTCTCGACAGAAGCTCACTGGCATCATTGTCTTCAAGTTGGGCAAAAGCCTTAGGGTCTCAAAAACTCAGACACTTACATTACAGTACAAAAATCTCAATTAATGTAAGGAGTTACGCTGTAGAGATTCTAACGGTTTATTTTCTGTTGGAAAACACATAAGAACAAACTTCATATTTTATGAAAGAAGTGATCAATTCAGTTGAAAAGAGAAAATAAAAACCCCTATTCTACCTACTTTTAGAACAACTGTGTTGAAATGATAATGACCAAGCTGGTAAAAAGTAATGTAATTTCTGTGGAAGCTAATAATTGTTAAAACATTAAATCTTCATGGAATGCCTATTATACTTAAAATTAGGATGAACTACTTATTAGCAACATGAAACATTCTAAACATGTACCACAAGATAAAACTTTAAAGT
Organism: Pedetes capensis; assembly: GCA_007922755.1. Taxonomy (NCBI): domain Eukaryota; kingdom Metazoa; phylum Chordata; class Mammalia; order Rodentia; family Pedetidae; genus Pedetes; species Pedetes capensis. The sequence continues at coordinate 56,825 of VMDO01004951.1, read as the reverse complement.
AACCAAAATATTTGTCTACATAGAAATAAATAAGGTAAATTCATGTAAGCTGAAATCTTTTACTTTGTAGGCAAGAAAAGATCATGACTTCATTATAGCTTTTAATTTTTAATGGTCCTAATTTCTTAGTGGAAGAGTCCAATAGAACAACTGAACTTGAACACCTCAGGGTTTGGATGATTCCAGAAAACTGTGCAGGTAGGTATGTGAAGGTCAATGCATTTGTGTAAATAGCACATACATAAATATATCTGAGCAGATGTTTCTGAGGTTTGTGAGGACAGAGATATCAAAGAAACTTGCAGAGAAAATACAACTGACATCGACCTTAAAATAATGCTAGAGTTTAAAGAAATACTGTCACTGACATTAACAGCCGGACAGAATAAACCTTGATGCTGGTTGTTTGACCACCAGAAGCCTGCTACTTCAAATAGCATTATTTTTTATAAGAACTACTAGCCATCAAGCCTAAGTAATAAAATCCAAACAGACGGACTAAAGCCAGTAGAGTAAAAATGCTCAGAGAACCCCCTGCAGCAGATTGCCTCTTGCTGATAAATGACAAATCTTAGAAAAATAGCGGGGGAAGGACAAGTTTCTAGCATCACAACCCATGTAGTCTCGTAATGTCACCATCTAAGACCTATCCATGACAAATTAAAAACTTCTTTATTTCACTAATAATGTCACTCACCACAGGAGCTGGGCAGTTACACTTTGACAATTGAGATGTAAATCCTGGGTTGCCTATGAGTATTCACGACAAAGGCATATTTATCATTTAAAACAAAAGGACATGACTTCTTGGTGTTAGTATCAAAGACCAGTGATGAATGAGGCCATGCTAATCAAAAGACAGGCTGGAGAGAACACAGATGTTTGCTACTTTGATTAAGAAAAGACTTTTCCCTCACCGCCCCCCCCATGATCATTTCAAATTGTTTTAAGTGTATGATTTTAAATAGATATCTCAGAGTTTAAAATTCTCAGCTATAGCTCTTACAATAAAACTGGTGTCAATTTTTTTCAGCCACACATACAGAAGCAAACATTTCCCAAATCAAGAAAAGATCAAACTACCATAGAGTAATAGTTCCTCAGATGCAGTTCATAGAAGGATTTGCAGAATTGGTGATTCTTCTGATCATTACGTTCAAGTCAGAAAATTAAGAGCAAACAGGTCTATCATCTCAAACTTTTATAAAGAGCACAACTATGAGCTGAAATCACTTAGGAACCACACAGAGGGTAAGGTTTTAGAGATTTTCACTGTATTTTTTTCTGTGTCTGTGATGTTCATTCCAAGTGTTTCTCAAGTTGAAAAGCATTTAAAAATTATTTCCATGTTTTAAAGTTTATTTAAAACTTTAAACACAATTATGGCGATGTTAGCATTCGTCACCATTTTGGATGAAGGAGAACAAAAAACAAGTGTGGCATTATGAAAAGAAAAGGTGTTTAGAGCCGAGACTATTGATAGCACTTCCTTCTACCCCGCTGATGAAGAGCTATCATCAGGGCCAGCTAATAGAAATCCAATTTACAAGGCCCTGCTCATTTGAGTGCCTTTCAAGATGCACAGTATTGGTAGCCCTTCAGACCTGCAAACAAATGCCTGCTCTTCCAGAGCAGAACTATTTTAATGTTGGGTACTGGGAAGTCATCACTGCAAGGTCACCTTGAAGAAGTGGGGGTGGTGGGAGGGGCCTGGGGGAGGAAATCTCACTGGTAACTGATCTGTGTCCTGCCAATTTTCCTTCCCACTTCTTCAATCCCAGTGAAATACATTTGTTAATACACTTTGAATAGAGTCATCAATGGGAAAAACAACAAAACACCCTGCCTCCTATGAAGCCATATGAGGGGAAAGGACTACTTTTGTATTCTAAAAATACTTGGGTAGCTTTGTTTTTCCTTTTAGTAGGACTATCTTCCTCTCAAAATGACATGGTCACTCTTAGCACCTATGCCACCTATTATTTCTTATATGGAAAATTTGTGTCACATTAGCGGTGCCAGTGTTGGACACACCCAGCAAATTTGTGTCTAGATGCTTTCTGTCACACACTGTTGAGTTGTATCTGGACACTTACCAGGATCCACTTTTCACTGGCCATTGTAATTACTATGTGTCTTATTTAGGAAAGGTATGTCCTTTTTCCTAAGCACATACATGCTTCCCACAGAGGGAGCTATGGATTGAATATTTCAGAGGGTTTAACACTCAATATTTTAAGAAGTATTTATGGAATAACAACCTTTCACCTTTTGGTCCTTTTATGAAAAATTTACTAGATGCCTAATATATTTAATATTCAGTAGCATGTGAAAATAATTTTTATGCAACTCTGATAGTTAGAAAGATAGATAACTCAATTATTAGATCATCTATCAAAATATTCAGATGTATAAGAGGCTACTAAAAAGATTGATGACTGAGAAAGTCCACTGATTCTCTAGCCATCATATTCATGCATTTGGCCAGACAACATTTTTCGCTGCCTTCACAAGCAAGCTTCATTACCCATCACTCCACTGAAAAGAGTTTATTATGAGGCTGCCATCTTGGGAAGACTATTATTTAGATGATAAATGCTGAGGGGGAAAAAGTATGTCTACTTTCTTTCTTCTTTTTTTTTCTTTAAGCAAAAGATGAGCTTTTCTGACAGATAAAACAAACAGTATCTACATTTCTAATTAACTTAAATTTGTCAGATACAAATATAGGTCAGTTAAAGATATGATGTTATCTTCTGTCTGAATTTTACCCTTAATTTGTAAAATGTAAATTAACTAATTAGAAGAAAAACAGCATGATTAGTGACAAAATGCTTCAGCTGGGTCTTTGCTGCCTGACATTTATGATCAACTATAATGAATTATTGCTTTTTAAAATAATTGATAGAATTTTTTTTCTCACAACAATGAAAGAAATCTTACTAGGGATTTATAAAAGCAGGCCAAAGATGTGGCAAGACGAAAGAACTTTGTGGCATACTTTTTGAGGAAAAGATACAGATAGAAGGTCATAATGTTATAGATAGTTGAGCTAATTCATGCCTGTGTACCTATCGGTGAATTTGGAGAAAAGAAGTGTGTAGACATTAAGTCACTAATATACCTAGTTAAAAAGATTGCTTCCTCTATTAGGAAAAAAAAATGCTTTAAACTGAGGTCTATTATAGTTCATGTGAATTTGCTGCATATTCAAGAAGTTAGTGAGGACACTGCTCCAGGGTCACAATGTTGGATGGTGAGTGGGTAGAAAAGAGAAAAGATTTGGCCACCTGAGCTTCAGCAGGAATCCCTGTTGCTGTTAAGTAACACGAATCCATGTAATAGTTAAGTGAAAAGAGGTATTTAACTATTTCTATGTAGATAAAGGCTCCACCCTGAGAAGTACATCTACAATGTCAGATAGAAATGTCAATTAAAAATTACAGAAGATCCTGAAAGGTAAGGCATGTGCGAGGCTCTGCTTTGGCACAGAGGAGTGTGTGTGAGAAGGCCCTGGGTGGGCAAAGCAGGATGGGGCTATCAGGATTCACATCACACCAACTAGGGGTCTGATCTGAGCAAGGAATACAAGGGAAATTGAAGCAGATGCCTTGGACTGGACGTGTGCTGTTGGTGGTAGGCGCTGGTTTCCAGGGACAATAAAATTTGAAAAGATGGAGCAAAACAGGAAGAAAAATGATTCAAACAAAATGGATGGAGTCCAGGATGTGAGTGGAAAAGTTCAGCGATCAGGTAAAACAGGAGAACAGTTAAAGCAATTAAATAGTTCAAACTTTCAGTCCTAATTTTAATGATATTAAAATACTTATATTAGACAAAAGCATCTTTATTTCATTTAGCAGACAGTTAACACATTTGGAGATAATTTGACTGAAATATTCAAATTTCTTTTTTTCTTTCTCCCAATATTGTGACAAATACATAAAACTTTCTACACTTTGCAAAGTGTAATATAAAGACTTGGAGAATATTATTGCATTTATTTTATATTGACTAGCTATGGATAGAGCAAGAATATCTTTCTGAGCACCTGCTTCTGATTAAAAATTATATTTCTATAATAGTATTTATTACATTTAAGTTTTAGAAATACATGAAGAGTAAAATTTTTCTTCCTTCATACCACCATGACATTGAATGAAGAAATAATATGAATAAACAATCAAAGCCCTACTTCACAGTACATGAATCTAACATGGAACACCCCATTCACTCACAACAGAAAAGTCTTGACAGAATTTTGGCCTCCACCTAACTCTTTAACCTCTTAATACATGATAGCTACAAGGCAATTACTTCAAAGGCTATCTAAGATTCACCTCTATGTAGAGTAATCTTGTACTTTACAGGTAATCGCCAAACATCTGAATTAGAATACATTGGCTAGATAGACTAGAAAACATATTATAGCATTCAGATCTCATTGGTTTATTTTTCTCTTGCTAGCTATTTACAATCTATATTTGTATTTTTCACTTAGAAAAACTAACTTGATTTTTTTAAATTAAAAGCATTAACAGTTCCAGGATAGGTTTTCAGTTTGATGATAACTGGAAAAACGGGGCTAGAGAAATTTAGAAAGCAATCACTTCTGCCCATTTAAATTCTACACTATTTCTGCACTGAAGGCAACATTTCACATTTGAGGAGTAGGTTATTGCTGAAGGGGGAGAAAGGCAAATAGAGAAATGCAGCAAGTGTCAGGTATCCTGACCAAACCTGAGTCCCTTGGTGTTGCAGGAAGGTCAGACCCTTTCAGCATTGTACTGGTGTGTCAAAATACGTCAACAAACCATCATACCGCAGGAAGAAGAATGACCTTTTAGTGCTTTATGTTTGGGCTGCCCATTGGAGCTCAGATGTGGGGTATGCATGAGTGGTTTTCCTAGCTGCTTGACAAATGCAACTCCCAAGGTTTCTTTCAAGTGTGATTGCTAAAAGCCCTAGGTTCTTATATTTTGGCACAACTTCCTAATGCACGTAACTCATGGTGGGAAGTGATGTGAGGTTAAGTACCCAAAGTAGTGAGATTCAATGCAACTGGACTAAAATTATGTTATAAATGTTCAAATGGAAGAGATGTAGGTTTGGAGTAAGTTTAGCAATAATTTTATTTGCTATAAGACATATATATATTATATATTTAATCCATTTTTTAAACCTTATTATGAATGTCATGCTATGGTTGTCTTTTTCTTCTCATGTATTGAAAGAAAAGCATCTCTCTCTCTCTCTCTCTCTCTCTCTCTCTCTCTGAAAAACCACTTCAACTATTTGTACGGTAGATTATCACTAACTTAATCTATCTATGTTCCATCACTTGGATGCTTATCCCAAGAGTGGCCCTTTGGGCACTCTAAACATCCCAACTGAAGTTATTGCTAACTTACATTGTTTTCCATTCCCAATTCTTTAATAACACTATTATTTCTCCCAACACCACCAATATTAAAACCTTGAAGTTATCTTTGTTCGGTAAATTCTGTTTCTATAACTTCTTTATGTTTACATGGTCCCCTTCCATTTCCACTGTCACCACTATAATTTGGGTGTGAATGGATTATTTCAATATGGATGACTGTAAGAGCAAGAGTGTTCCTATCCTCAATTTCTTATTTCTGTCTACTCTCAGCACTGTAGAAGGACCTGGCAGCCCACTCCTGAAACAATCAGCCATTGAAAGCCCTATGAATAGTAGAGAAGCACTGACAGTGCTGGGCATGGCACAGCGTTGGGTAGTGTTTTGTTCTGTTGTACACAGGGTCGCCATCAATTGGACCTGGTTGGACAGCACCTAACAAAAAACAACTCTAAGCACTGCTATTGGAATATCCACCTAAAGTTAGGTCCATACATCTACTTAGAAAACTCCTCAGGCTTTCTAGCTCTGTGACCTTGACCTGGGCATTCAAATCTCTTCATGCCTCAACTTTCTCATAAGAAATGAGGATAAAATGCTCATAGGATTGTTATATGAATTAAAGTGTAAATGCTTAAGCTAGTGCTTCAATACAGCTGGAGCTTAATGTTAGCTACTTTTGTGATCTATGTACATATTTTGATTCCATATTAGATTGAATTAAATTCCTTGAAGACAAGATTAGGATTGGCTCCCCTTTGCATATCTTGAAATGCATAATATGCTAATCTCTACTTAATTTAATCACATGTCTATGCTTCTACTGATGGACCAGTTTTCTAGAATTTGTTGCGTTAAAAATTTGTGATGGTGAAAATATTCATTTCACGTGAAAATAATGAAAGGCAAATAGGACTGATCAAATATTGTAGTTTAGAGCTGAGTTCAACAATTTTATATAGTGGCCTATTATGTCACCATGAACGGCTTCATTTTCATCACCTTTATAATCAGTATGGATTGTTCTTAAATTATGGCAGTTGAAGCTACCAAGGAGTACTAAGAGCCTCTATTTACATTACTTGAGCTGTATGAATCTTACAAAAAAATTCTCTTTGGTGAATAAAGGATTTTGCTTTAATTTTAAATTCATGATCACTTGGAATGAGAAACCAGGGATGCTATAAAACTAAATTTAAAATAGGGATGTGGTGGTGGTTAACACAATTCAAGCAACAAATGGGAAGGAAATAGCAAAAAGGGATATAAAAGACGAGCATAGTTGAGACACTCCTTCCTGGAACCAAGACGGAGTAACAGGGACTGAATTTAGCCTCTCTTGGAAACAAATTAAAAAAAAAAAAAGACAAATAAACAGAATCCATTACACAACAGTTTGTAAAACTGTACATCAAGCAAGGTAACAAGGTAACTTGCTGTCGAATTCTGTGTGAGAAAATAAGGGTGAACAGAACCCCGAAAACATTTGTGCCACACCATTCAGGTGGGAAAGGGTGTAAAGCAAGAGAACAGAATTCACACAAATCTTAAGAGTAGACTATAAGAGACAGAGCAAGAAAAGCATAAATGAACATAAGTAGGTTGTGTTCATGGATAAAAGGAATCCAAAGGAGGAATTTAATTCTTATATGAATATGGCAGTGGTAAACATCCTGTTTATCCTAGTTTCCACTTGACTCTGGAAGTCATATTATACGAAGTAGACTCCATAAAGATTTCTGTTTTATGAGAAGATAATAAGAAAGGCAAATTGTATTCATGACTAGCTTTCCATAGTCCACATGTGTGAGAAGGGAATAAGCAAGGGCACATCAGGGAAACAGCCTCACGACCTGTAAGTCACCCAATGCCTTCCCTTTTTGGGGGCAGAAAAATCCTATTCTAATCCTCAGAAGCCTGAGAGAAAGAGAGGTAGACTATACAGATGTCATCATAAGAGCAATAGAAAAAAAAAAAAAAGAAACATGGAGGTGCATAGTACTTTATCAGAGATGATGATGATGATGATGATTTGCGATACTTGGGGGTTGAACCGTACGGCTCACACAAAGCAAGTTTTCTATCACTGGGTTGCACCTGTAACCCATTAAAAAAAGTTTTTGTTTTTGTTGTTGTTGTTTTGTTTTTAATTTTGAGTCAGGGTCTTGCTAAATTATGCACACTGCCACTGGCTTCAAATTCATGAGCATCTTGGTTTTGCCTCCCAAGATGCTGGGATTATAGACATGTGCCACGAGGATTGGCTTTTACAGAGATGATTATTCTCATTATTGATGCTTAAGAAAATTTCTGATAACATTCAAATCTATAAATTAAAAAGCATAAATAAGATCACAAGGCTAATGTTGAACAAGATAAACTGGTTTATAATCTATTAAACTGTGTGTTAAAAACCATAGTTCAGAGACTCCTACTTGGAACCAAGATGGGGTACCAGGGACTGAATTTAGCCTTCCTTGGAAACAAACAAAAAATGAATAAATAAACTAAACTGATCATGGGGGCTGGGATTTAGCTCAGTTGGTAGAGCACCATTCTGAAGTCTCTGAGGTTCTGAGTTCGATTCCCAGCACCACAAAAATGGGAGAGGGACATGGCAATCCACTCCTCAGGCAATCCTGAAACAATCAGCCATTGAAAACCCTATAAGGGTCGCTATGAGTTGGACACGACTTACCAGCACCAAACAACAACCACCACATTTCTTGGGGCTGGGATTTAGTTCAGTTGGTAGAGCGCTGCTCTGCAGTCTCTGAGGTCCCAAGTTCGATTCCCAGTACCACACAAATGGGAGAAGGACATGGCAATCCATTCTCGAGGCAATCCTGAAACAATCAGCCACTGAAAACCCTATGAGGGTTGCTATGAGTTGGACATGGTTCAACAGCACCCAACAACAACAACAAACTGATAACACAACAGTTTGTACATTAAGCCATAAAGGACTATGATTTGTGACTGATGAGAAACAACAGTGACTCCTTTGATTGCCCTAGCTTGCTACTTGGAGGAAACATCCAAAGTGTGACCCCAAGTGAAGCCCAATGGTCTTCCTGAGTTGAACAGCTGTACCTTGGAGAATGGAAAGGGCAAGGCACCTAGACTTTGCAGCCAAGAATACCAACAGTAGAGAGATGCACAGAGAGAGAATTCCAGGGACCTGGAGTAGGACCTCATGAAGTACACAGCAGAGTACTGACCAGTGCATGTATATATATATAGGTACAGAGTATCTCTCCACTATTTTCAGGGGATACATTCCAAAACCCACAGGGAGTACCTGAAACCAAGGATAGTACAGAACTCCATATATACTATGTTTTTTTCCTTATGCTCTGCAGCATTGCCACAGAGTACCAAAATTATCCTGGCCTTTCATGTTTTATGCTCTGGTGCCTCCTTTATATCAGTTATGAAGGGTGCCTCTAGCCTTGTACCTGCAATCCTCCTACCTCCACCTCCCAAGTCTCTGGGATTATAGGTATGCACCACCATGACCAGCATTAATGTTACTCTTGGTAAAAGATCCAGTGCCTTACCTCCAAGATCAAGAGCAAGACAAAGATGTCATTGTCACCATTAATCATTTAGAGGACATTCTAGTCAGCACAATAAGGCAATAAAGAAATCAACACATAAAGAAAGGAATACAAACTGAAAAAAGAAGCAAAACTATCTTTCTGTAGAAATGAGAGAATGATCTGTGCAGAAAAATCCTACAGCATTTACCAAAAAGGCAAAGTATTAATATAGGAGTTTAACTATGCTAGAAGATAGAAAACCAATATATGAAATCAACTGTGTTCTCTGACAGTAAAAATGAACAATTGGAAATTGACATAAAAACTACTATTTCCGGCAGTAGCAAGAAACACAAAATACATTGATTTCAATGGGACAAGAAAATATGAGCCACACACATAAGACACATTTCATAAGGAAAATGTTAAAAGATCTAAGTAGAGGAAAAGACGCTATGCTCATGTTTCAGAAAAGACTCAACTACTGTTAAGGTAACAATTCTTCACAAATTGATCTATGAATTCTATACAATTCCAATAAAAATTCCAGTAGGCTTTTTGGGAATTAAAAAATTGATTATAAAATTTATATGGTAATGTTAAGGACCTAGAATAGTAAAAAATAACTTTTGAAAAAGAATAATAAAGTTAGAGGACTTATATTACTTGTTTCCAAAATATTAATGTTACAGTAATTGAGACAGTGAGGAATTGGTATAAAGATAGACAAAATTATCAATGGGGAAAAAGATAATTCAAAAATACTCCCAGATATATATGATCAATTAATTTTTGACAAGTGTACAAAGGTAATTTAGGTTGAAAAATGGCAATCTTTTCAAAAACACATGCTGGAGCCTAAATTTCCATGTACATGAAAATCAACTTTGATCCATACATCTCATTACATAAAGAAATTAATTGAAACTGCATGCTAGAATTAAATGTGAAATTATAAATTTTCAGAAAAAAGTAGAAAAAATTTGTGATTTATTTTAGATTGTTAAAAATTTGTTAGATGTAACACCAACATCATGATCCATAAAAGAAAAAAATGATAAATTGGACTTCACAAAAATTAAAAATTTCTAATCTTTGAAAGACAGTAAGTACATTAAAAGACAAGATGCAGAATGGAGGAAAGTATTTGCAAATCACATACATGATATCGGACTTATATCCAGAATATTGAAAAAATAAAAACCTACCAAAAGTCAATAAGAAAGCAACTCAATAAAAGTGAGCCAAAGATTTGAACAGGTACTTCTCCAAAGAAGACAGATAGGTATCCAAAAACCATATAAAAATTCTAAGTATAATTTGTCATTATAAAAATGCAAATCAAAATCATAGTGAAGCACTATTATACAACTATTAGAAAATCTAAAGTTAAAAAGTCAGACCATACCAAGTGATGGGGAAAACAGGAAACAACTGGAGCTATCATACACAGCTTGTGAGAATGCAAAGCAGCGCGACCACCGTGGAAAACAGTTTAATCAGTTCAGAGAAAGGTAAAATTACACTTAGTATGTGTTTGAACCATTTCATTCATAGCTATTTGCTGAAAAGTACTGAGGCCACATAACAGTTTTTATGAGACTGGTTACACCCTATGAATGACAGCCAGAACTAGGAACCAAATATCCATCAATAGGTGATGTGCATAAACAGTGGTACAAACAAGCAATTGAATATGTCTCAGCAATAGAAGGAATGAGTAAAAAAGTTAGATAAAAAAAAAAAAGAACATGCTGTGTGATTCCATTTATATAAAACATTAGACTACTAGTAGAAAATGCAAATAGAAATTTTTTTTTTAAAAAATAAGAAAACAAAAAACTAAAACAAAAGAGTAAAAGAAAACCGAAAACAAAACAAAAAGAAAAAAAAAAAGAAAATTACTAGAAAACACAGATCAGTGGTTGCCTGGCACAGGAATAACGGAAGGCTTTGGAAGGGAGGATGATAAAGGGGCCTAAGAGAACTTTGGAGGGCAGTAGGTAAACGCAGTATCCATGCCATGGTGACAATCTTATGGGTTTAGACATAGGAGGTATGATTGAAAGATTTTATCCCAGTAAAAGATATTTTGCTACCAATCCTCCCCAAAATACCCCCTCAGGCTTCCAATACCCTTATCCCATTGTTCTTGCTACTTTCCTAAGCAGTTCTGGAAGTCCTCTTTGATGACTATCTTTAGTTGTGCTGTTGTGGCTGCTTCAAGGGACTGAACCAATTCCAAACATTTACCTTTCCTGGTTATTTTGACTTTGAGGAAGAGCCAGAAGTGGCACAGTGCCACATCCAGTGAATAAGGTGGATGAGGACACATCATGATATTTTTATTTGAAAAAAGCTGCCATATTAGAAGCAACTTGTGACACAGAATGTTGTCATGGTGGAGGATGAAACTGAAGACTCACGGAAGGAAGCTTCCAGTGTTGGTTCAGAAAGCAGCAGGAATGATGGGTTAAGTGTGTTTGAAGCCAGGGGGAATATTGTGAGAGGGATTAATGACAATGTGTCTTTTATTGTAATAAATTTTTAAAAATTTAAACATTCACCATATTTTTAAATCATACCACATATGCCAAAACTTATTGAATTATATACTTTAAATTGTTGTTGTTAGGTGCTGTCGAGTTGGGTTAGACTCATACTGACCTTATGTACAACAGGACAAAACACTCGCTGACACTATGCCATGCCTGGCACTATGGCAGTGCTTCTCTGCCATTCATAGAGTTTTAAATGGCTGATTGTTTCAGGATTGCTTTGGGAGTGGACTGTCACCTACTTCTCCCATTTTTACAGTGCTGGGGAGTGAACCCAGGGCTCAGAGAGTGCAGTACAGCACTATAACAACTGAACTAAACCTCAGCCCATATACTTTAGATATGGCCAGTTCATTTCATGACAGTTATACCAGTTAAGAGCCTGCAGCCATACCAGAGCCTGCAGTCATACCACTGTGGCATCCAATCCCGTCAGATCTCGGAAGCAGAGTTGGGCCTGGTTAGAACTTGAATAGGAGACCGTCTGGGAACACCAGGTGCTATAGACTAAAGAGAAGGACTCAGCAACCCACTCCTAAAAAACAGCCATTGAAAACCCTATGAATAGCAGAGAAGCACTGACAATAGCATTTCGTCTGTTGTACATAGGGTGGCTATGAGTCAGACACCAACTCAATGGCACCTAACAACAGCAACAACAATATACCAGTTAAAGCCTCTTGAAAAAATATTCTAGCTTTCTTTTTTTTTTTTTTTTGGTGGTGGTACTAGGTGGTTGAATACAGGGCCTCGCACATACTTTGCAAGTGCTCAACCACTGGGCTGTACTCCCAGCCCATTTTTAAATTTTTTATCATGAGGCAGAGTCTTGCTAAGTTATGCAGGCTGCCTCTGGCCTCAAACTTATGATCCTCCTGCCTCTGCCTCCTGAGTATCTGGGATTACAGGCATGAGACACAGCTCTCGGCTAAAATATTCTAGCATATTACCCTTTATTTGTAACAAATTGAAATTCAGAATAATATGTGAACTCTATTTAAAGTAAAAAATTATATATATATATATATATATATATATATATATATATTTCTCAAGAAATAGTCTTCAGTGTACTTACCTTCTGAATTAAGATTAGTTTTTAGGTAATCTAGTGAGATTTAATGTCTCCATCATATACAGAGAAACTCCTTGATTTTTTGGTTCTCAAATCCAACAATTCAGGGGTTATTATATTCTGAGTGTATGGATATGACAGATTTTATCTTGATTCTATAGATATACATTTTCTGAATATGGAATAAGGCTCTTGAAGAGCAAGAGAGAAAAACTGGTTCACCTTGTCCATATGAAGGGGAATATCTAAGACTCATTTGCTGGAGAAGTTTTTAGCTTTACCTTATTAGCAAATCCATTGGTAGACCAATCTCTTGTGGCAGACTTCTTGCTGGGTCTGACACAAAGCTGCATGGAGGAGCAGAAAGGGCACAGGTGTAGGGTACAGAGGGAGACCTGGATTTGGTTGCTGCCTCTGCAATTTACTGCACCAGGTCTCACAGTCAGCCCCTCAAAGGCAAAGGTCGCCTTATAGACTAACAGGGTGCCTACAAATGTCTACTGACCCAAACCAGTGTTCCTTAATAAAGCAATTACTTTTATAATTGAGACTCTGTTTGGAAGCAGATAGGCTAGGAATTCTGGAATGAGGCTAGCTGGCAAATCAAGGTTAGGTAAAGAAGTTGACCACATTGTCAGGTGTAGATTTGCACTGCCATCTAAAGCCATCTAAACATTCTCAAGGTCCAGGCTGCACCACACACCAATTAAATCAGTTCTCCAAAGGTAAACTTCACATCAATATTTTCAAAACTACTCCCCTCCCCTGCCCATGCACCGTTCATACACTGTGAAGTTAGAGAATTACTGCCCTACACTCCAGGCCATTTTAGCATGGATTTCATCCTGATCTCCATGATTCTGGACTGGTCTCAGAAATGGACTCTGGTAGGGCATGGTAGCACAGGCCTGTGATCCCAGCAACTGGAGAATCTGAGGCAGGAGGATGGGAGGTTTGAGGCCAGAGGGTAGCCTGTGTAACTTAGCAAAACTCTTTGTCTCAAAATAAAAAATAAAAAAGAGGCTGAGAGTGTGCAACCCTTGTGCCAAGCTCTGGGTTCAATCCCCAGTACCATAAATAAATGAATGAATGAATGAGCAAGCTAATAAAAAAAAAAAAAACACTGTATTTTTGGGTTCCTAAATCTAACTCATCTGCAGCTGTAGCCCCGTGGCATCGGATCCCATCAGATCTTGGAAGCTAAGCAGGGTCGGGCCTGGTTAGTACCTGGGTGGGAGACCTGGGAACACCAGAAGCTGTAGGCTTGGGAGAAGGACCTGGCAACCCCCTCCCAAAAATCAATCTGCCATTGAAAACCCTATAAACAGCAGAGAAGCACTGACAATAGTGTTTCCCCTGTTGTACAGAGGGTCGCTATGAGTCGGATACCGACTTGACGGCACCTAACAACAACAACAAATCTAACTCTACTCTAAACCTCACTTCCTACTGGAGGACTCTCTTTTATTCTTGCACTACCCTCTCTGGGGGATCATAATGGTTTGTTTCTATTCTTTGATGGCATTCAATCCTTTTCTTGTTGATTTGGTTTTAAGTAACATTTCTGGACCCTGTGTGACTCACATTAACTCTATTATAGTGCATCAGTAGGAAGAGACATGTTTTCAACAATTCTTTGGTCCCTGGATTTGTAAAACTGATCAATATGCCTCCCTCATAAAAATCTTAAACTGCTTAAAGACAGTGATCAGACAGATATCTTTCTAGCCTGGGAAACTATAACTCATTGACATTTCCTTATAGATCTCGTTTCTTTCCTTTTAATCCTTTGATTAAACTCATTCCTATTTCTCAACAACCATTTCTTTACTGCAAACATCATACTAATGGCCTAAGATGACATTTCTATTTTTGTTCAGTTTTGGCTCTAATGTCATTGAAAACCATGAATCAGGGCATAAAATATAAATTCCTTGCAAGGAGAACCCTTGTTATTTACATTCCAGATGCAGAAAAAACAGTACTTGAGAATTATGAGAAAACATTCAAGTACTAAATACACAGAAAACATTTCCCTCATCCTTATCAAATATTTTGAGGTTATTCTAGCTAATAACAGTGTCAAGTATTTGTCTGGAACAATGGAATGTCAGTATCTCACAACCAACTCCACTATGAGAGACAGAAAAGTAAATTATTATCTTTTACCTTTATAAAAATTTTCTCCAGTGCAGTTGCTAATTATTAATCAATCTGTCTCTTGTTGCTGATGACTACTTGTTAGTATACGGCAGCAGTGCCTTCCAAGTCTGCTGTAATTAAAGGTTTGTAAGAGTTTCTATTGCTGAGGCATACACTCCAACTTAAGACAGATGTGATCAGCTTTGTTTTTAACAAGACTGAAATAACTGGAAATCTGTGATTGGGCTAATTGTAGGCTTCCTGAAAGTATCTTAATACAGGAAAAACTTTGACCATCCTCTGAAAAGTCCCTTCCTTAACTCTTAACTGCTTGGCAGCCCCATGCCAAGTGCTTCCCAGGGTATTAGAGACCAGAGAAAGCAATCACTACACCATTGAGTAAATAACTGATCTTTTAAAAATACTTCAAAGTCAAATCAATTCTTGTGGCAGAAAGTGTTAGGTTAGCATTGTTGCAGGAGAGTAGACCCTCTGGAGCCAAAGGTTCAAAAATCTGACAGATGGAACTGAGCTCTTAATCTTTTCAGAACTATATAAATGTGATCAGGATCACATTTCTTCTGGTGCTCATCTTTCCCCTTATCCTAACACCAGTACAAGAAATGGCTGTGGAAGACATACTTGCCTTCTTTGATACAGTCCCATAGGTCCAGTCAAGAGGGCGCCATGCCCAGGACTCAAGCTTTAGAAGAATGTTCCCACCCTACTCTGGTTGCATCCCAATTCATGGAGTGAGGAGTCCACAAGACCAGGTGAACATCCCCAACTGACATCTGCTGCCATTTCTTTTCAAGGCCACACTCCATGTAGCACAGACTTCAGAACTTGATCAAAAAGCCCTTGAGACCACTTCCAGGGCCTGCACGGCCTTCTCCTGGTTTCATGTACCTGATGAGTGGACAGATCACCAGAGTGTGTATACCTCCAGGCTGAGGGCGGTGGTTTGTGGGACTGTGCGTGGTGATTGGCTGTGCAGGCTGAAATGCGTTTGGCACCTTTTCAGATGAAGCAGACAGCAGAAGAGAAAGGGGGCCAGCTTTGCAGTGGGGTTACCTATGCCTGCACTGCCACAAGAAGCCTGGAACTCAAAGGGGCCTGGAATTGTTAAGGCAAATCTGAACTTCCAAATCATCATTATAACAGAATGCATTTTATTTAATGTCTGTTAACTTGATGCACAACTTTGAATATGCAGACCCATGGTAAATAGGCCTCCATTTGTACTCTTGTCCCAGGCCTAATTCCATCCCCTAAGGAAACTACAGATTGTCTTCTACATATAATTTTTAAGGCATTTCATGCCAGATTTCAAATCAGAGAAGTCTAAAGTTTTAGGAAAGCAAATAATCAACATAAACCTGTAAACATATATTTGAAAAACTCTATAAAATGCATTCACCACTTGATCAATTATTTTCTATTTTAAGATTCCTTATGTATAGTTATACTGCTTTTCCTAAAGTAGAGCAGCAAAAGCTTATGTATCCGAAAAGTCTACTAACGTATTTTAGAAAAATGAGCCATTTTCTTCACTGTCCTTAGAGTGGTATTCTTAAAGAAAAAAAAAATTGGCCCTGTTATAATTTAAGGTTAGTGTGCCTTATATAATCCTTAACAGATGAGTCAAACTATTGTTGCCTTTTAAGCATTGGTGTATTCAATCACACAGTCTTGCATTCAGTAAATATCTACTGATTACCTACTATGTGCGGGGCATTCTGCCAACTTTTAGACATTCAAAGATAAATAGAACAAAGTACAGAAGTCAGTATTAGTCAGAAACTGATGATAAGTAAACAGTCAATTACAGTGTTTGGTAAATGCTAAGAAATTATCATCAAAATACAGGAGGGACATCTCTTTTGGAATGTAAGAAAGTTTCTAGAAGAGATGTTAGCCAAGTTGAGAGCTGAAGTTAGCTGAGTAGTTCATCTGGCAAAGAAGGCTATTAAGAATGTCAAATCAGACTTCTAAATTGCATCAGACAGTGATATACAAGAAAAAGAGACAAAATTAATATTTATTGACTATGGGGCACTATAAAAGTGTTTTACCGGTACTAGATAAATGATTTTCATAATAGGACAATTGTTTTGTTGTTCTTAGGTGCCATCAAGTCAGGTCCAACACACAGTGACCCTCACAGGGTTTTCAGTGGCTGATTTGGGGGAGATTGTTTCAGGAGTAAGCTGCTAAGTCCTTTCCCCATTTTTGTGGTGCTGGGGATCAAACCCAGGGCATCAGTGTATGCAGAGTGGTGCTCTACCAACTGTGCTAAACCTCAGCCCAACAACAGGATGAGGAAGATATTATTAAGCCCATTTTATTGATGAGGAAACAAGGGGTATGGAGGTTAAGCAAGTTGCTCCCAGTCATGGAACCAGAAAGTAAAAGAACCTGGATTCAAACCCAATATTCCTTCCACTACTTCAAGGATCACTAAATTGTAAAGTGAATCCAAACAAAACGTTGCCTCATTCTTTCCCAAGATTCAGCTTAAACCTTCTCTGAAAGGCGTACGTCCAAAGTACACTTTGGTTTTAAACAGATGTCAGAGATGATAGTGAGGCCAAATATGCCAAGAATGGCAGATGGAAGGGCTGAACTTGCGGACGTGATTCCCATGTTCTTGATCAGTACTTGCTGAACACTGATCGTGTGTTTTATAGCATGTGGCTCTCTCCTTCTCATTTAAGGTCACTCCATATTTTCATGCAAATTAACCCACTTTATCTCCATCCACCAAAAGCAGGCACAGAGTGCTTTCTGCTTCTTGAAAGCAAGTATGTTAGAACCCACATATGTAATCTGGGTGTAGGTTATAGAATTGGTTTCCTTCTCTGTCATCATTTGAATATTAAAATATACCTAGTAATGTAGGTCAAATTGTCAATGAATTGACTTTCTGTTTAGAGATGTAGAATGAGAAGATTTTTTTGGTGTTGACTTCATAAGGAAATACCTTTTCTGATATCTCTATACAATTTGGGCCTATATTAAATTCTAAATGCTGGTCCTCAGAGGCATTCTTTATTTCTTTTAACTCTGCAGAAGGAAAGGCTGCAGAGATTTGAAGTTAGTCAACGTTCATATCTGAGATGGGGGTCTGCTTGTAGGAAAGGCAGCATATGTTTTTTACTCAATATATCTGATTTTGGAGAGGTGACATTACAAAATTTAAATTCTTTCAAGGTGAATTAAGCCAGGACAAAGTTCTGTAGTTTTGATAACAAGGCAACGAGGAGCACACTACATGCAGAAATTAGAAATAGCAATATAAAAGGGAAAGTTATTTTAAAGGCGTTTACTCAAACAAGCAAACTGTATTTATATAAATGCTTCAACTTACTTTGTATTTATTCATTCATGTACGGTAAGTATCATGAAGAGGAACAAAGCCTAGTGAAGAGACAGAAATGACTCAGGGTTTATATCTTAGGCTGAGTGGTCAGAAATGTCCCTCTGAGGAGGGGCAATCTGAGCAAAGCTCTGAATATTACAGGAAAGTCACGTGGAGATCCAAGCAAAGAAAATTCCACACAGAAGGATTAGCCAGAGTTTCTACTTGAAGTAGGCACAAGGCTCAAAGAAGATCAAGAAAGCAAGTGTGGTGGGAGAGGTAAAAGAGAGACTACAGTGAGGAGAGAGAGATGTGTGTGGAGAGGATTCAGCTGAAAAGGGGCTGAATGTCATGGGAGAGTTTAGATTTTATTTTAAACATGACAGGAAGTCACTGAAACATTTTGAGCAGGGAAGTGACACAATATAATTTACATTTTCCAAGACCAGGGTATGAAAAATTGACTACAGGATGTAAGAGGGGACCTAAGGAGACCAGTTTGAAAGGCAGAACAATTGACTAAGAGCGAATGACACATACTGAGGTGACAGGAGGTGAGATGGTAATAAATGACATGATTTGGGACATGGTGAAGACAGAGCTGAATATCTGTTGATGGATATGTGATGACCCTTAGATTTTTGAATTGAGCATGTGGGTAAAATGTGGCACCATTAGTTGAACTGGGGGGAAATGGAGAACAATAAGCTTGGGGAGAAAAGTCAAGAGTTTACTTTTGGACATGCTAATTCTGAGGGGTGTACCTATTACACACCAAGAAGAGATACTGAGTAGACAAAGAAATTTGTATGCAGGGGAAACATTAGAGCTGGAAGCAAAACATAGCAAGACAGGAACACAGAGGTAGTGCATAATACTTCAGGACCCAATGAATCCCCAAGGGATCACCCAGGGAATGAGTGTAGATAAAAAAAAGGGAAAGGTGTGGAGTGGGGTGAGGGATCAAATTCCAGGACCCTCCAGCGTAGGGCTGGGAAAAGGAAGAAGAACCAGCCATGGAGAATAAGGGTGCTGCTGGCATAATGGAAAGAAACCCAAAAGGCCAAGAAAAGAAAATGGTCACCCAGCTATGTCCACGTTGCTGAAAGACCTAGTAAGAATTGCAATATACTATGAAAGAAAGTTGTTGAGAAATATAATATAGGAATGAGGGGTACTGCAATTATTTGTGTGTGAAAATGGGTTTATACAAAAGCAGTCTTCTGAAAATATTAATTGAATCATCTCACAGTAAAATCCAATCTTTCATCTGAAAACAGTGTGACAATTAGATAACATCAGTTTTTGCATCAATTAGAGCCTTATCACACAAATAAAATAATTAGCCCCAAAACCAGCTGTTGTTGTTGTTGTTGTTGGGTGCCGTCGAGTTGAGTCAGCATCCGACTCATAGCGACCCTCTGTACAACAGGGAAAACACTATTGTCAGTGCTTCTCTGCTGTTCATAGGGTTTTCAATGGCAGATTGATTTTTGGGAGGGGGTTGCCAGGTCCTTCTCCCAAGCCTACAGCTTCTGGTGTTCCCAGGCGGTCTCCCACCCAGGTACTAACCAGACCTGACCCTGCTTAGCTTCCAAGATCTGACGGGATCGGATTCCACAGGGCTACGGCTGCAGGCCCAAAAACCAGCTAGTAGCTCTTAAAAGGCTACCAACAGGATGACAGGATTTTTTTCAACTCTGAAGAATTTCATCAATAGTTATGCTGAGTTGTGTTGAGGTAAAATATTAAAACAGGAGAATCCCATACTTTCACATGCAGGCTAATTTCTCCTTCTATCAAAATGTCACATCCCTGGTGAATTTGTATCATTATTAGAACCCCAGATTTATAGCCAAGTAAATGTCTCTGCTTTCTATTTTGATCCTGGGTGCTGTTTGCATTTTTTTGCTTCTCTGCAGACATTTGGTGAAATGAGAGGAATTCGTGTGGTTTTTTCCTCTCTGAATGATTTAGACCATTTAAAACAAGGCTGATTTTCCCTTGTCACACAACACACCCTAAATGAATTATGCCTGCTTTTGTTGTTGTTGTTGGGTGCTATGGAGTCCGATCTGACTCATGGTGACCCTCATAGGATTTTCAGTGGCTCATTGTTTCAGGATTTTTTGCAGGAGTGGATGGCCATGTCCTTCTCCCACTTATCTGCTTAGCCAGTATATATTCAGAGAACATGTGCAGGGTATGGAAATCAATAGTAGCTTAAGTAATAGAATAGAAAGAGTACAATGCAATAACATAATATTAAAACTCAACCCAAAGGAAACTATTAAATTGTCTACCACTCAACCTCCCTCCCAGACACTTCTGTAATCTATGTCTATCACCCAGGTGATTAGATTGTTTAATATGCCTCTAAATAATGAGTGCTAGGCACATTGTAGGAGTGGGATTTAGCTCAGTTGGTAGAGCATGCTCTGCTGTCTCTGAGGTCCTGAGTTTGATTCCCAGCATCACAAAAATGGGAGAAGGATGTGGCAATCCACTCTCGTGGCAATCCTGAAACAATCACCCATTGAAAACCCTATAAGGGTTGCTATGAGTTGGATACAACTCAAAGGCACCTAACAACAGGCACATTGTAGGCATTCAATAGTTGAGTTGTTTTAGAATGAAGACATGCTTTCAGAATTTTTAAGTAAGATCTACTATTTGGAATTCAATTTATACTTGTCCTTTAGAACAGACCAGTTCCAAAGATGGGAAAATAGCTTCAATGCATACTGATTACTTGGTCAATCTTTTTAATCCTTTAGTAACCTAAACTTATGCAATTTGATTTTCCTGTCATTGCCTTCCCTATACTATCAAAAATGATGCTTTCTTTACTATTTCAAACTCATCATAAAATTGCTAAAAATCTAAAATTCAATTTGCCACATTACTGCTAATTTGAATAATGGCTGAATAAAACACAGGAAACGCTGAAGCAGCATTGATTTCTAAAACATTTTGCACTTTTCCTCTTCCATCCCTGTAAAGTAAAGCTCGGATGCTACGCACAATTACACAAGAAAATCAAGAAAGCCATTACATTCAGCATTTTGTCATGATCATTGTTACCATGGCAAAAAGTAGGCTTAGTTTAGCACAGCTGCTATGGGCAAGGTCTCCTAGCCTTTTGTAAAGCTGAGTAACAATATAATGCTGAATTCTGTAGCCTGCTACTGTTTTTTTTTATTATTTTTTCTTTTTGGACAAGGCTATTGTCTACATTCTTTAACCATCTGAACCAATGTCCTCTTATTGCTGTATTCTTACTGTAGGCCAGAGATGGAGGAACACAGTTAATTTAGGAAGGTTACCACTTGACCCGCCTCTTGTTCTAAGGGTACATAGTGTGAAAACACAGGACTGAAATAAAAGAAAAACCCAAGTTTCAGTCATTGCATTTTAGATGACAATGGCCTTGTGTGGGTAATAGTATGGGTTTGGAACAGAGATAAATGCATGCCCATGATAACTAGCAGAATAGTGTATTATTTTCTGTCTTTGAGTATCAATTTACTTTTCTGTAAAATGGGATAAAAGTAACTTCCTTGTGAGAATTAAATGAAATAATCTAGAGGGGTGGGCACACGGTAGTACTCAATAAAACTGTACTGCTCCTACCCGACTCCTTTCTTAATTGTTAAGATTTCTATCTCTGCAGGAATGTTGACAGAAGTTGGTAGGTAAGCTGTTTTCTACTGTTGTAAAGCAAATCATTTTCATCTTTCATATGGTATGATATTCAGAGAACTGAAGATAAATTATTCTTTATGGACGGAGAGTAAGCAGAAATTTCACTTCCAAAGGATAAAAATCCACTGTGTCTATCATAATATGCACCACATCTTATTATCCATATTTTAAGTAACACTAGAATAATCACTGTAAGATAGGAAATAGAGGATATACTAATTTTGACCTTAAGCACAGTTTAAGTTTTAAAAAAGTGAAGCAACATTATAAAAGCAGAAAAGTTTAAATTATTTGAAATGAATACATTAATCAAGACTATATTTACTAGAAGAAAAGGCTATGAGCATTTTTACCAGCTAAACAAAGTATTTTTTCTAATGAGATTTCAGCAGAGTATCGTTTATCTTAACAGAAAAATAATGGGATCTTACCTATTCCAGTAGCTCCAGAACTGGTCATGCAGGTAGGCGTGGTGGTGACATTCATCACCAAATGAGGCTTTGCTTTCAATCCAGTGAATTATGTGTCCTTCTACAGCTAAGGGACAAAGCATTACTAATATATGATGAAGGAGAGGGAAGATTGAAAATTCTGAACTCGGCACAGATCTTTCTATGCTTCACATTAATGAGCAGAGGTTTAGCCCTTACCATTAACTATGGATATAATTACAAAACAACATTTTGTGTATGTTCATCATAAAGAACACTCACGCTACAATCATATCCTTTTTGCTCTCATCACGTTTTTTGTAACTCCCTTTCCTAGTTCTGAGAATGCTGTTCTATAACCTGACAAGTGACATGTCAAGCCTACTGGAGTCTGGCTATTTAACAAAACTGTGTTTTAAAAATTCAGAATTTAAAGAAATGAGTTGAAAATAGCCACCAAAATGTCTTTAGAAGACACGCTCATTTCTCTAACACATACAAAAGTTTTTAAGGCATAGATTTCTTATGAACCTATTACTTTGTGCTATTTTAAATAATTTTTTCCCAACCATTACATTCACTTAGATACAATATTATAAAGCTAATCTATTCCTGTAACAATTATTAATATTACCACATTTAAAAAAAGGAATAGAAAAAACACCTCTCCTTTCTCTATAGACAAATAAATGTCAGAGTTTAGGAACTTACCAACTGGAACTTGTAAAATAAAGTCTGGTGTTTTGTCATAACCCTTTGCACGGAGCTGATCTTCATCTATAGGAAGAACAAATATTATTACTTATAATAGTACTCCAGTAACAGGAATCCAATATAATTGCTTTTCTTTCTTAAATATGTGTTAAAATTACTAATGCAGTCCTACATATCTTTCTTATGCATACAAGGCTGTGTTAGAATAAATGAATGTTCTTACCAAACAGGAAGCAGATACAAAATGCTTCTTTGTCTCTTTCACATTTTTATACCTTTATTATAAATATCATTAATACAAGCTGTCATAAACTACTTGTTTTTATAACTAAAAATACTCAAAAAAATATACTTATTGAGATTTCACTATCCTGATAATCACTAATGTTATCAGCCAACATTGACAGTTTACAGTGAGGTACAAGCTCGGTGCCTTTCCGATTATGAAATAAATGCTTTCTTTAAAGCAATTAAGAAAGTTTAATTTCAATTAGCAAAAGTATCCCTACATACAAGAAAAGGACAAGGACAGTGAGATTACCACAAAGAATAAATTACTCTGCTCAATTCCTTTGAATATAATAGTTTCTGACATTCACTAGTGTTTTATAACCTATTGTATGTAATTCTGAAAAGCAAACAGGCTTTAAGATTTTCTTGCTTAAATCTGTTTGGTATCTTGAGCTTTGGTAAATATCAATGATCCATTATGAAGGAGAGGAAGCAGGAAAAGAGGAAGCTTGACAAAATTGGGAAAACTAGCAAGGTGCTTGGTTTAAAAAAAAAAAAAAATCCTCCAATATTTTCTAAATGCTGTCCTTGACTTCTAATGGCATTACAATGTGATTTCTGAAATGGGGAGTTCTCCATTAGATTTTGGAGTGACCTGGTCATTCAATTCCAGACATGGCTTTCTGTCTTCACCCAACCTCAACTAATGGCCCAACCAAGTAACAAGGAAGGCTGTGTGGTCTCTTAACACCTATTGGGCTGTTGACATTGTCATGCATCCCATTCGCCTTCCTGCATCACCTTTGATTAAAATTAATGGCCCATTCCCAGTGTTGGGTAGCTTATTTCCAATCCATTTGTCAGCCCAAGACGGTGGTTTCATGGCCAATGTTCAGAAACTCTGTTGTAGCACACTCTTGTATACATCCTGAAAAGTCAGCATTTTAAATGTAAATAACCTTTTAATTGCAAGATACATATTCAAAATAGACATTTCAGTTAAATTTTGTTACAAGTCAGTATTTCAAACTAGATTTTGAAGGACGGATGCCAGAATTTGGATGAATCTTCCCCCCTTAAAATACAAAATAGTTCAAGATAACTGTTGAAATAATCAAATAAAAATTATAGTAATGGTAATTTAAAAACGAGAATTTTGAAACATGCTGCAGACAAATAAGACTGGAAAAAGACCACAACGAGAATGTTTAATGGAAGAGGCTTTATTAAAATCAACTCCAGTGCCTTGATCTAATCTTTTAGATAGGTGGTGAATGACTTTAAAAATGTAGGTTGACATTAAAAAAAGATAGAGTAATATTTTATTGAAATTATCCTAGCTTGATAACCTTTGCAGATGTTAAAAATCTGTTTCAGAAAGAAAAATGATTATGTTTCTGACAGGAGCTCAAAACAAAATTTCAAAGGTCACCAAGCAATCCAGATGCACACAATAAAATCCCTTTAAAAGCAGATGCGTGCTCCTGTTCACTGCACCAAAATTACTAATACCTACAATTTAAACTGCATGGCTTACTTAATGTGAAAATTTGAAAACTCAAATCTCCAAACCTGATTATAAAACATCAAGTGAGACTAGGGAATTTTCCCATTTTTCCGTGGAGAACTTCAAAATACTACTAGTATATACAGTCTTAGGGTGTCTGTCTGTCTGTCTCTCCCTCCCTCCTACACATATCCACAGCTTTTCTTTCCATTCCACTTGTTTTTCAGTCAACATAAAGTTGATCCAATAGTAACTGGACCCAAAGAATAGAATCTAGAAGTCTATGTTATCACCCATGATTTTTATAAGAATTCCAAACATCTGAAATGTTCCTTCCTTTACTTGTTAACTCTCACTGCCTTTTCCTCCCTCTCTGTCTCAACCTTCACATGGTTTCTTTTACTTTAAAAATGAACAAAGAACAACTTGGCAGAGGAACAACAATGTGCAGAGGAAATAACCATACAAATATAGGAGGGAGCACTTATGAAGAGGTATTTACTTATTCTGGGCCGCAGAAGTTTCCATCACTGATCACGGCATTGGAAGACTTTTAATGTCAGCCCCACCTACCTGACCTGGTTTCTTTGCCTTTGCCTTATGCTTCTTTCTTGGCCTCCAGATCTTGAAAGATTTCTTACCATTAGATAATTATCCAAACCATTGGGTATAGATTCAAAATTTGTTGACATGTCACATTTCCAACTCTGGGTCATCTAGGTCATCAGCCCATGCCACTTCCCTTCTACATCATTCTTTCTTTGCTCCATTGTATTTTCGTGTATGGGCCTCTTTTTTGTATACTGAACCTGCTGCTGCTGCTGCTGTAAGGACAGGAATCTTTCTATTTTTTAAGGTTCTATGTATTGTCCCGGACTGGGATTTAGCTCAGTTGGTAGAGCGCTGCGCTGCAGTCTCTGAGGTCCCGAGTTCAATTCCCAGCACCGCAAAAATGGGAGAAGGGCCTGGCAATCCACTCCCAAGGCAATCCAGAAACAGTCAGCCATTGAAAACCCTATGAGGGTTGCTATGAATTGGATACTGACTCAAAGGCACCTAACAACAACAATGTATTGCCCCATTGCCTGTAGCCACACCAGTGTGGCGTCCGAGCCCATCAGATCTTGGAAGCTAAGCAGGATTGGGCCTGGTTAGTACTTGAATGGGAGACCTGAATGGGAACAACTGATACTGTACGCTTCCTTGGGAGAAGGACCTGGCAACCAATTCCCCCCAAACAATAAGCCATTGAAAACCCTATGAATAGCAGAGAAGCACTGACAACAGTGTTTCACCTTTTGTACATAGTGTTGCTATGAGTTGGACACCGACTCAACAGCACCTAACAACAGCAGCAACAACAGCAACAACATGTATTGCCCCATTCTCATCACCATATTTAATGCTTAAAAAGGACAACTGAATAAAATACAAGTGTATTTTAAAGAATACCTATGTTTTCTACAAAGCCTAGCTAAACTGGCATTAAATTCCCTTCCTGACTTAACTCCCTATGGACAAAGCACAGAGACACCAAAGTTGCCTGAAAGTTCAAGGTTTTGTTTGACAACTGTTTGACAACAACTGTTGTGCTGTTTTCTTTGTTCTTTTTTATTAAATTTATGGTCCTGAATGTCTGAACCTAATGTTCATCTCAATTTTAAGAGAAGGGGCTCCATCTTTTTCCTTTATACTGTTATGTCACAGTTCAAGGTTTCACCATCAAAATAAATACAAGAATTTTTATTGCTTAACAATTTTATAGCTATAGATTTTATAGCTGCCAGATCCACAAACTACAGAGTTTCAGATGATGGATACCTCATGAAAAGTAGTATTCTGAGGTAGTAAAGTCTAAGGGATTACTAGTCTCATATTCCCATTTATATACAATGAAAGTGACCTAGAGAAGTTAAGTGATCCACCAAGACCTGGATCTCTCAAATAGCTAAAGGTGCAGGATAAGGATCCATGTCAATCAAATTCCAGTTTGTATCAGGAAACTGTACACTACTTGTAATTATGGCACATATTGAAACTTGACTATATGTAATACTTATGAAGTGTGAGGAGACTCTTGTTTTCCTCGTGTGAGCTAAGTGTATGGCTGTCAGATATTACTTAGAAGACACCTGCTTGAAGAGGAGATGTACCAGATAATCTCTTGATTTTTATCACTTCGATAGTCTTCCCATCAATTAAAAAAAAAAATTTAACCCCCCCACATCCATACATAAAATTGATGTTAAATGTATTATACATTATTATTTCCAGTTGTATAAAAACAACCCAGGTCTTTACTTTTAAGTCATCAGGCTTGTCTTCAGAGGGTATTTTTAAAGAAAGAATTACCCATGCATAAGGAACATTGTGAACATTTAATTTCTCTGGCCTTTGAATAACCCCCTCCTCCAAATACCCAAAATATCCAAAGCAATTAAGTACTAATTACACAATTTCGTTTTTAAAAATAAAGGGCTGATTTTGAGTCAGAGAACAAAACACATCTGAAACTAGTTAACATATACTTAAGAATCATACAGGGCATGATCTACTAAGAAAATATTTTCTTTTATTTGTTTTATTAAAAGCTTTAAGTTTAATAAATATCATTATTCTCAGAGAAACTGCAAAATTCTGGTTTGCAACATCTGAAATGAAAAGTAACATTCTGATGTGTCTTTTATCTATGACTTTGCCAAAAACACTAGAGAAAATACACTGTATGAGCTGTGTGTGGTGGCCCACACCAGTAACCAGGACTCAGGAGGCTGAAGCAGGAGGATCAGCATGAGTTCAAGGCCAGTGAGTTCCAGGTCAGCCTGGGACACATAGCAATATCCTATCTCAAAAATAAACAAATGAATGAATAAATACATAAGTTAATTATAAAAAATACACTATATGATAAAAAGAAGTCTTCTGAACACCTTGCCATCCTTACAAAGTTGAGGAAGTCCAAAAGGTCATATATGAATACAAATTAAAACTGTAGTATATCTTACTCTAGTATTTTGTTACTTTTTACAAAGCACCCTTTATTCAATACTTGGACCTATGACCTTTGTGCCCCATGTTTTTAGGTTCCCTAAGAGTAAGCTTCACAGTTTTTCCTACTTGAGAAATTAGCAAGGCCTCAGCAATAATGGTTACTATGATATGCAAACTCTGTGCAAAGGTTCAGAGAACAAATATGCAATGCTTTGGGAGAGGAGGACACACAGAAATGAAATCTTTATAGAACCCCAAATTTCATTATAGGCCATTTGTTCCAACCTCTTTCCCCAAAGCCTCTTATCAAAGCCACTAATAAAGACTGCAACTGACTGCTCTGACCTTGCCCCTTCGGTTAAGTCTGTTGGGGACAATACTATGGAAAATTGTAGTGCCCTAAAGATAGACAAATAATGGGAGGTCAAGAAGCTGGAGACTGTAAAGAGAGGCTAGGTAGGCTAGTTCCTGCTGCTTGGTGACTGTGGAGAGACAAGAGGACATGAATGTCAACAAAAAAGTCAAATTTTTCTGTATTCAACACCAAATCACTCTAAATCCTTTTGGTTTAATGCCATAAATAAAGGGACAAATAGGCATAGTAGAGTAAAAAGATACAGGACAGGACAGGTTGCTGGGAGGGCACTAGCTATGATATAACAGCTGAGGCCAGTTTCTTTTAAAAAACACCAAGGGAATCAGATAACCACTAAAATCCTTTCCATCTCCCAAATCCTGAAGAGTGGTTGAAAGTGGCCTGCATCTGACCCAGTTCCACTTAGCTGTAGCCACGATGTTAGACCCTTTTGGAAGGCTAGTTTTGTCTGTCCATGAACCAATCTCTACGGAGAGAGGCATATTTATAGTCACCGGACATGAAAAGAATCTTCTCCACAGAAAGGGAGAGGCATGTGAACATATACAAGCATGTATGGACATGTACAAGGCCTCACAAAGTGCCACAAAATCACTCTAGCAGTAACAGTAACAGATTTGACACCCAAACCCCAGTGCCTTTTGGTTATGGTTATGAAGCCCTATCCAGTAGCTAATTGGCCGTAGGAAGACTGAAAGTTTTTGTTCTGCTGTCTTTACACCATCCTGCCTGGCACTGCTACCCCACTCACACAATATGATTCTGGCGGCTGGTCAGTAATGTGACCCCCCAACCACCCAGGTATGGGAGTGGACCTTTAATAGAGACTAGCTGACAAAGCCCTTTCTGTGATTTCTTACAAGGCAAAAGAGCCAATCTTTCTCTGGGATTAGGAACTCTAAGGAAGAAACAAACTAGTAACTGCAGGTGAGCATCTTTGTTTCCTGAGAATGAAAGCAACACAGCAAAGTGCATACCCCAAGAAGAAGAAAAGGGGAGATATTAAGAGCATTCTTTTGTCTTATGGATTCTAGACTCACCAGAAGCAAATTTCTCCCCCTGGGACTTCCCAGGTATTTACCTTAGGCAGTCTATTCGTGTGTGTGTGCACGTGCGCGCGTGCGCGCGCGTGCGTGTATGTGTGTGTGTGTATGTATGTGTGTGTGAACTAATTGGGTTGGATTTCCGTCACTTATGACCAAAATAGTTCCAATAAATCATAAGTAGTCAGGAAAACAGATGATCAGCAGATATATCTAACCAGAGCATTGGTAAGGGAAAGGCTGTAGGCCAGGAGCAGACCAACTACCTTTGTAAGCATGAAGGATAGCCTTTCTTCAAAGTTGCAGAAAGCATTCATTGAGGTCTCTATGGTTCTTTTCTCTTAGTCCCAATGAGAAATTATGCACAAGTATATTGAATAATGGGAATAAATGCATCTTTCATAGGGACAATTTCTTTAGGAAGGGAAGAACAGAACCCCAACTCCCCATGTCCTTGCTCCAACATCATGTTTCTGTTACTCTAAACATCATATCTTATTTTTAACCTTCTGATAGACAGGAATTTAAATGGTTGATTCTTTACGAAATACTCAACTGCCTCAGTTCCCTTCAGTCCATATAATCATGCTTTATTTCTAGTCTCTTACTCTCTACTGCTAACATCTGCATGTAAATGTTAGCATTCTAAATCTCATCTGCTCCTGCAGCCTATTATTCACCTAAAGTCATAATTCCGTTTGTCACATCATAATCACTTCCCCAGCAGAGCGCTGCTGCTTTAGGTGGGGAATAAAGCAGCAGGAGCAGATGAACTCTTAGAAACAAAGATCCTAATTTCTTACAGCAAGGGACGTCCTTCACAAAGCCAATTGGCTTTACACATTATACCCTCCTAGAGTCCCACACAGCATTACATGAATGTTAGAAAAGCACCTATGTAAAATATGCTGGTTTGTCCAAACTTGGGAGGAAGGGGTAAGGCAGGGATAAAGCAAATGCCTCTCAGGTGTCACTCAAAATAATTGTTAGTGTCTACTAACAGGATAACATTCACTGGAAAGAATAAAATATCTCCAGAGCCATCCTTATTAAGCTGAACTTAACAAGAATTTGCACCAGACAGTGGCGGTGGAAGTCACTAATGAAAGTTTCTCTGACCTGGAGATATGCCAACCCAGGGAGGAAGAGTGGTTTATCTTCCGCCTCTGGTATAATCTTTCATATTTTTTTCTAACAGTGCTAGCAGTCTTGTCATTTTCTCACTGTCACTTTCTTTCCTCCCTTGCCCTTTCTGTCCAAAACTCTCAACCCCACCTCCATCCTACAAAACGAAACCCAAACACATAAACTGAAAAAAGAAAAGAAAAAGAAAAAGAAAACTAAAGAGAAGACACAACAAAGCAAAGCACTGTCTCATTAACCACTTGAAAGACACAAATTAAAGCATCTCCCTCTATTTTGTTAATACTAGAAATGGATTGAACACTTAGCCGAAGTGATAATGATGAGCACAATGTTTATTGATCAATTTCAAGTTTAAAAAGGATTCTTTGTGCAACTGAGCCTAGAAGTGGGCAATGGTTCTTGAAATCTTCTGAGACCTTAAAGGCTGACCAATAAATATTGATTCAAAACTAATTACCTTCGCAAAGAACTGACATAATAAAACTTATCTTAAACTTTCCTGGAATTTTCCATTTTGACTCAAACAAACACCTTTTTGAATCCTTTATGGTATCAGCCCATGGCAAATACTTATGGTTAGTTCAGTGGTAAGGGAGCCACGCAGAGTTCGACCAGCCATCCTAGAAGTACAAGGTGGCAAGCAGGTCCTTGTGAAAGGCAGCAGATGAATACATAAAATGCTATCACCATTTTAATAAAAATAATTCATGAGGCTGTAAGATTATCTTCACCTGTAAAGTGTAGCTATTGAGTTTTAGTAAAATGTAGACCCTCTCTTTCAAAGTTTTAATAAAATTAGCATGAGAATAGACATAAGTGCATTTATTTTCACTGTGAAGACAGTCCAGTGAGCACTGTTGAGTGAGATGCACCAGACTGAGGAATGCACTCTCGCTGGGATGGGCACAGCAATAGTGCTGGTTGGCTGTGAAGGGGTACAGGGTGCTTGTAATCGATCACCTTCACACTAACTAGTGTAGTTCCGAACATGCAGAGTACAAACCCAAAAATGTCAGTTGGAAAGAAAAGATAATGAATAAAAGAACTATGAGGACTTCAAGAAGTTGCATGAAATTATCTATAATTATTTGTTAGCAGCATTTCTCCCTACTAGACCATAATTCCATGAGAGCAGGGACTTCATCAGAGCTGTGTCTAATATCTACAACAGTACCCAGCTCAGTAACTTATTTGTGGAATAAATAAATATACATTTGACTGAAAAATATTTCTTAGGGAAATTAAAATCATTTGTTCAACTCTAAACTGTCTTAGTACAATATATTTATTTGTATGAGTATGAAATGGGTAAGTATATGAGACAGGCTAAATCCACATGAGTACATACAAATTTTCAATGATAAGGACTCCTCTTTCCTACAGTGCCTGTTTAAATCTTATATCATAGCAACTGCTCAGTACATTGGTATGAATGAAGAAAATGTGAGATAGCATTAAGGCTAGAAAAAAGATAATTTATTTTATGTTTATATTCTATTGCCAAGAGAGATCAGATAAAATACAATGGTGGAAACTTAGAATGGGGTAAAAAGTTTTAGGGAAAGTTATAATCTTAAGTGAAATAAGGTTAATATATAAACAATAAGAATACTTGTTTAGCTGGACACTGTGGTACACACCTGTAACCCCAGCAACTCCAGGGGTGGGGGAGAAAAAAACTTGCTTTACAAAATCAGTGCAGAATAGAAACTGAGACACATTTACTTCTGTTTATCAAAGAATCAAAATGAAATGAACATATTTGCCATGTCTTTACAACAAAATCCAAAGTGAATTCATGTAAGCAAGAAAGAATATGATTAGATTAGTAATCCATTTATACACCAATATTTTCCTATACTTAGATTTAAAATAATGATCCATTTAAATTTAGCCAGCACAGTACTTTAGAGCTAATTAATCATTGTGAAAGAGTATTTACTAGGTAAAACAACAATCCCATAACAATATTTCACACAAGGCTTTGAATTTTCATGTTTTATCCATAAATAAACATGTGTTAGTTTAGTACAACATTAACGTATTTAATATGCATAGAAT
The DNA here is from genome assembly GCA_007922755.1 of Pedetes capensis. Lineage (NCBI taxonomy): Eukaryota > Metazoa > Chordata > Mammalia > Rodentia > Pedetidae > Pedetes > Pedetes capensis. Next base: position 24,562 of record VMDO01004951.1, on the reverse strand, counting down.
AAATTAACAACTTTTTGTGTGCTGATGAGGAAATACTTCGAAATAGAATTGAGGCCATATGGAATAGGCTAAACTTCCTACAACTCATTTATTGTTGAAGATTAGTTAAGTATCATTTTTGGGTATGCTTCCATAAAATAATTCTCCATATTCCATGGCACAGAGAAATACATGGGACCCATCAGTTTCAATTTCGGTTTTGCTTTCCACACTTGCATGGAAGTAGAATTAACTCTGACCACATTTTCACATTGCCTCTGACATCCATGGCGAACGTAGTCTAACCTATGAGATTTAGGTAAGCTGAGGACCCAGCCCTAAGTTTAAGCCACATCTATGCCCTCTGCTCTTTCTTCCAGCTAGGGTCTGCTAATCCTCATGAAGGAAGCAGAGAAAAAAAGGCTAAGCAATGAAATGGGCCTGATGGCCTGAATGGATGTAGGCAGATGGTACCAATAGAGTCACACCAAGCATCTCTGAAAATATGACTACTTAGTTTATGGCTTAAAACAAAAAACTAGATTTCGCCATGCCCATATTGGCCATTAGCTAAATGATCAATGTGATCAGATATTTTATAATACCATCAGAACTCTATAGGACTGAAATATATCTCAGGGTACATCATGGCCACCTGTTACAAGTGGTTCTAAGCTATTATCCATTTTATTTTTTTGTTAGATTTACTTCCAATTTACCTTATTTCCATAGGCTAAACAATTCAATTACTCTTCTTATATGGAAAAAATTTGCTGCTTCTAGAAACTTAAATTTAATTTAGTAACTGGAGATTACGTTCCTAATTTATCAACTTTCTTTATCTCCAACTGGTGAATGTTTATATCTCTCAAAGTATCAACAATGCTTTAACATATCCTGCTCTGTTCTCTACTTTATTAGTAAGAATACTGAAGACTAAGACTCACAATAGATTTGCTACAGGACTGTACTAAATAAACATCTTTTCCTAGCCTGACAATAAGACTATGCATTTGACCTATCTGGGCCAATTTCTTGTCTATTTTGGAACAAAAGTATGTAATGCAATGTTCTTTATTTCTTTGTCCTAAAATTATACTATGCAGATTCCTCAAACTCTGCATACATCTATATAATAACACGATTTGTATGGATCCTTTGCAAATTACCACATTTAAAACAGAAAGAGGAATTTATCCATTGTAGGGTGCTGAATGGTTTCTGTGATCAGTTATTACATGTATGTCCTTTGAGACATACTGTTTGAGAGATGTTGAAAGAAACAGCAATCTGTAATAAGACTCTGCACTGGCACACAAATGCATGTATACATATGGGATTTTAAAATAAATCATACTAAATCTACGATGACAATATTTGGCATAAAAATAATATAATTTTAATATTTTGCTTTCAAGTAAAAGGACTATCCTATTCTATACATGAGACAAACATATCCAACATGAATTTTTCTAACTGTTCTTTTTAATATATAAAGCATTTCACAGGCAATATTTCTTTGTTTCTCTCATAAGGCCTAGATTATGGTTATCTTATGACACCAAAAGTAATACTGCAACAGATATTAAAGCATTTTTTCAGCCACTTATCCTATAAAATATTAATTGGAAGCCTGTGTATGTGCTGTATGTATAGGGGATTAGGTAACAGAGTTCCTGCTCAGTTCTAAATCAATAAAAGATAACATGCAGAACATCAATCATCATTCTCTCTCCCTTCAGTATGTAATAACTGCAGGTGGAAGATCTTAAAAATATATTTTTAAGCACTCATGGAGATATTACAAGCTACAGAGGATGTGAGCAATACTTACCTAGGAAGGACAGATTTTTCTCTAGAAGCAAGTCTCTCAGCAGGACTTCATGTTCATAACCAATGGCACTAGGAAATTGTAGTTAAGGGGAGTAACATAGGCAGAATTGTACTACCAGGAAAATGTTAATACCACAATTTGAGATGAAATGGAGAAATGGAGAATTAAGGTAATTTAACAGCTGTTTCCACATTCAAATTTCATCTCTGTATGTCTTTTTTTTTTTTTTTTTAATCCCAGTACTTGGGGTTTGAACCCAGGATCTTGCATATGTTTGCAAATGCTCTACCACTGGACTGTACCCTCAGCATATTTTTTAGTTTTTGAGTTAGGTTCTCACTAAGTTGCACAAGCTGCCTCTTGCCTTGAATTTGTGATCTCCCTGCCTTCTCCTCCTGAGTTATTGGGATTAAAGGAGTATGTCACTGCACCTGGCCAGAATTCATCTTTGATTATAAGGCAGTTTCTATATACATTCCTCCCCTCATTTAAGTGATTCAATGGAACTTTTCTACATTGTTTATATATTTTAGCAAACAAAGATTTGTAAATGATCATGATTTTAATTTCTTTTAAGAACAGAAACATTTAAAATGTCCATTAATCTCTGCTTAAAATCCCTCAGTTCAAGTTAATACACATTAACCAAGCATTTGCTAGGCACAATAAAGCAGAGGAACCAGCTTTTGTCCTAAAAAAGAGTTCCTAATCCTACGGAGTTCTGTAAACTTCTGTGGATTCATGCTTTTGACTGAGTCAGCATTTAGCAGCTCCTCCGTTTCACTTACCACCTATGCTGGTGATCTGCTGCAACTTGAGGAGCCAAACTGATCTGTTAGGAATGTACGTAATTTGGAGTAGAGACATTTAGTAGAGAACTGCTGGGTGAGGGTGCAGGAACAAAGACTGTTTCAGGACTCTCCTTCTCATGTGTTCACGTGCACACACATTATATATATGCACATAAACAGATACACATATGAACATGTACATTATATTAGTGTTTCTATGTGGCAGGCTCCATGTTAAGTGATTTCTGTTATCTCATCCTTGCAATTATCATAAGCCTTATTTTATAGAAGGGGAAACTGAGACTTAGTGTAGAACCTGCACAAGGCTAGCTATATGTGGCAAAGCCAAGGATGAGGGGCTAGAGATGTATCTCAGTAATAAGGGACTTGGTTAATATGTTGAGGCCATGGGCTAGATCCCCAGCACTGAAGAAGAAGAAGAAAACAAAGGCTGAGAATAAGATCTCTTCAAAAGCTGTTTATGACCTCCAAACAGCTTCTTGAAATGTATTACAATTATACAATAATTGATAATAGCTAGTATTTCTTAAAAGCAAGGTAAGTCTCTGTGATAAGCACTCTGAGACACTATTTTATTCAATCTTCCCAACGACCATATGAGTAGATTCTATTGTTAGTCCCATTTTTACAGTAAAGTAAAGGAAAGTCAGGTTCAGAAAGGCTGAGGAATTTGTTTAAGGTCCTATGGCTGGTAAATAATGAAACCATGCATAAGACTCAGAAGTCGGGTCTGTTTTTCCAAAGAAGGAAAACAAAAGTATCAAAAGGAGTGTTACCCTATTCTGGTCCTTTAATTTGGCCAAAAGGATTTGGTAATAATTCTCTGAAACATTACACTCATGCTCTATTTCACTGGTAATGTCAATCTGGTTAAATCACACCTTGGCTTACCAGGGGCTACAACTTCAATCAAGCACTGCAAAAGTTCAACTTAAATCAAACAGAACCTACATATCACTTGTTAAGAAAAAGAAAATCTATAGGTGAATACCATCTTAATCTTATAATTCAAGAAATGCAGTCATTCTACCAAATCAAGCCCAAAGTCATCATTACAGCCTTTCTCCTCTTGTTTTATTCCCTTCCTTCAATGCACAAGGCTGCACTTAATTTTTAATTGGAAATAAAATTTTAAAAGATTTAAATCACTAATTTTTACAGATTTTCAGAGTCCACTGAAGATATCTGATGAAAAACCCTCAATGGCTTCTCATTACTTGGGGTATCCCACATATCATAACTAAATTATTTACTCCTATTCCACATCAACAACAACAACAATTCCACATCAATGTGCTCTCACTTTTATTGTTGTAAATTATTTACATCTGAAATGTTGAATCATGAAACAGGTTACTGATGGTACAGAAGCGAAACCCACAGCACTTGATGCTTCCTGCTTCATTTTCTCCCTTCTCAGTTCAGGACTTTAATAGGTGTGTTATGGTGTCACTCTTTGGAAAGTTGAAGTGGGTGCCTTCTCACATTTTTTTTTCTTGGTGAATGGGAGCTATGGTGGGAAAGGTGTTGCTGGGCATGGTTATGTAGGAAATAACATAACAGACACCAAAAGAAGAAGAAAGCACAATAATGTATATACTCTTTGCTACTTTGCTTTGTGTAGTGTCTTTTTAAGTAAATGGCCAATTTACTTTATTCTACTTACTCAAATGTCTAACGTAGCAGTTTCATAATGGAGTAAAAATATTGTGCACCTATTCCATTTACCATTTCTTAGAAAATGATGTACTTTCCGGAGAGTATGCAATGTAAACATTACCAGATTATCAGAACAACACATAAACAGCATTTTCGCTCACATAGAAAACCAATAATTTTTACTCAGTGTGAAATAAAATAATTTCTGTTGATCAGTATAGGAAATATCTTTGCAAGCATATTTACATTATATGAAACTGCCACTACTTTAATGCAAAGATAAAATCAGTTTCTCTATAAACTTCCCAGCCTGTTTTATTTTGCATGCTAAAAGCAATCACCATTTTGAAATTTTAGAAAGATATACCTCTTGATTATGCTTTGGCTGATATAAACAAATATAAAATGCAAGGTCTAGAAAATAAAGCTTATAAAAACAGTAATGTTACTGGCATTAAGCATAATGGAACTATAAAAATTATCATCTAGTCAGTGAACACAATTTATAGACATACATCATTATCTTTATCAATTGAAATCATGTACTATATTAAATTCTACTGGCAATAACACAGCCAAAAAATGAAAGGAACTGATGGCAAAATAAGTAAGGAAAATATTACAAACAAAATTTATAAGGCTCCATAAACAGAAACACTTAGACTTTGTCTATATGAATACCTATTATTGATGTATGGCAGTGACCATGGGGCAAAACTTGTAAATAACCTCGCAAGCCATTTTCTTCGCCAGCAATACAGCAATCTAGTTTCCCGTAAGCATCTCAACTATTACTGAAAAATAGTCTCCTGGCATTTACAAAGCAGTTGACTTCATACTTTAGTCCATGCATATATAATTAGATAGTTATATTTAAAATCAATATGCAATCCTTCAAAAGGCATTATGCTTTTAAAACCTTAACTTTAAATTGATTTTTAACTATTTTATGTGCTTTAAAATTAACATGTAATTCAACCTCAGATACTGAGATGGTGTTAGTTGTTATATGAATGTGCTAAACTACCAGTGCAGCAACATGAAGTTGGCACTCCTACAATTTTTAACACTATCATTAATTGTATACTGAAAATAGAAGAATAGTTTCACTTTAGCTTAATGAAGAGACAAGATTGTGACAATACTGTGTTTTATTTATTTAAGCTAGGTTGGGAAAGAGAGTCAGAGAATATAAATCTTTTTTTTGTTGTTTTTTCCGTACTGGAGGTTGAACCCAGAGCCTCATGCTTACATGCTCTGCAAGTGCTGGACCACTGAGCTGCACCCTCAGCCCATTTTTTTACTTTTTGAGACAGGGTCTCACTAAATTACACAGACTGCCTCTGGTCTCGAACTTGCGATCCTCCTGCCTCCGCCTCCTGAGCTGCTGGGATTATAGACATGTGCCACCACACCCAGCTGAGAATATAAATCTTAAGGGATGCATTTCAGGTACCTAATATTCTTGCTTTTGCCAGGGGCAGAGGTGCATATCTGTAATCCCAGTAATTTGGAAGGCAGAGGCAGGAGGATTGCAGGTTCGAGGCCAGAGGCAGCCTATACAATTTAGCAAGACTTTGTCTCAATTTTAAAATAAAAATAAAAAAGGGGCTATGGTGTAGCTCAGTGGCAAAGCACTTGAAAAGTGTCCACACAGCCCTGGGTTCAGCCCCCTAGTACTGAAAAAAAAATGGTTTTCAGATCTTCATTTTATTTACAAAAAAAATTTTCTTATCAAAAGAAAATTTTGATATTCAGTGTGAAATAAAATAATTCTTGTTGATCAGTCTAGAAAACATCTTTGTAAGCCCATTTACATTATATGAAATTGCCACAACTTCAGTGGCGTGCATGTGTAATTCTAGCACTTGGGAGGCAGAGGCAGGAGGATAGTGAGTTTAAGATCAGTCTGGGACTACACAGAAAGACTAAAAATAAAAATAAAAATAAAACCTTTTTAAAACCTGACTCTAAGCAGGGCACAGTGGCACATACCTACAATCCCAGCGATGTGGGAGGCAGAGGCAGGAGGATCATGAGTTCGAAGGGCAAAAACACCCCAGAAAACAAAAAACAAAAACAAAAAATCACTAACAAAAACCCTGACTCTAAGGGTTTGTAAAATGAGGGCTAAAAATAAACTTACATATGCATAAACATGCAGCCATGTGCACAGATGTGCCTACACATTTAACCTGAAAGGACTTCTAACCAAAACTTGATGGGTAATCACTGAGTCAAAAGCATCCAAGAGGGCTCTGTGAACAAAACATAACTGAGGAAGGTTGTGAAGAGGTGTGAGTCATGGATTCAGACATCTCCACTAAAAATGACTAATTATCATTTAAAGTCTTTTTACTCAAGGATTATCAAAATTCTCACTGCTGATACACTATTACTAAATATTTGATTAATAATGTCTACTCTGTGAAGTGGTTACCATCTACCCAATCCCATTTTAAGAAGTAAAAACATTAACTCTTTGGGAATGTCAGTGTTTTTAATGAATGACTGGGCATCTGCTTTCATAGCCTTAAATTCAATCCTAAGGCAAAAATCAGCATGGTTTCTCTAAAAATGTTTATTAGGGAACCAAGTGACAGCTCAGATTGTAATCAGCATTTGAGCAATAAGAATCTACTGCTCTTTAAAACGTAACAGTCTCCAGTGGCATTTTAATAACATCATCCTTTAACTCCAGCTCAAAATTTATTCAAGAACACTCAACTGAATTTGACTCATTTTCAATGGTACTTTGTTATATTTTAAAAAATGGTCACTGGAATGGTTAGCTACATTCCAAGACAGTATGTTACCTGCCTAATGACTCTGTACCTTTGCACTCATTGAAAACCAAGCAGTTTGAAATAAGCACGTGAGTGTGCAACTGCTGAACTGACATCTTCCTGGGGCCGAGCTGATTTTTCTTACACTGTAGAAAAGAATGGTTTGCAGTGACCCTCCAGTTGATTGAATGTAAAATAGAAGAGTATGAAATGTGTTTTGTGAAGCAGAACTTTATGTCAGGTTAAAGCTAGACACATCTCCTCCACTGAATCTAAGCTCGTCAATTGTGCACCTAAAATTTTATGGGAAAGGATACTGTTTGATGCAGTCCACCAGTGGTCCATAACAACAGTCATTCACAATGCACTGCCAACAAAGAAGAGAAGGGGCATGGGGTGGGGAGACTGCAAAACTACCACAGTAAAAGCAATAATTACTTCCCACCCCCCTAAAGAAAGCTATCAAAAGGCTATTCAGATTTAATCACAGAATACAAAAATTGTATGCTTTTTATTTACTATAAAAGTAAGCTATTAAAAAGTGAAACGCTCTTCTCACAAATATTGCATTGCCATTTATGGTGCACCCTGACCTCAGTGATAGTTTATGATGACAGTAATTAAATGAGGTTTAAAATCCTTTACTCTCCTAGGCAGATAACAGCATTGCCACTGAAAATAGACAGCTGTGATTAATACCTGGTAGACCTGATTTGCTAGAACTCCATCTGGAATCTGAGAAGGGTCCCGTAGCATACTATTTATAACAGACTTGGAGGCTGTAGAAGAAAAGATATGAACTATTAGCGGACAGTCAACATACTTTTAATACAACATAAGAAGTGACATTTACCTACATACACATGAACCACAGAAACAAAAACATTACTGATACTAATCATTTTTTCTTTTTTTAATCCAAGGAAAGCTTTTAATTAGAACATTTTGCCCAGTTTATAAGCCACATTGCCAGATTTTATGATGACTTAATTTTTCCAAGGTAAATTAACAAGTACAGACCTAAAGCGTATGTCTATTTGCAGATGAATTAGCTTTGGAAAAGCCTGCTTGGAAATACACACACACACACACACACACACACACACACACACACACAACCACTTCAATGACCTCAATAAAAATAGTTCTTAGGCATTTCTGAACAGTAAATCTTTCCAAAATAATTCTCATCAACTGCCATAAAATGTTACATCCATTTCATACATGATGAAAGCAGATAAAATTGACTGATAATTGAGGGAATCTCAGATATGAAGAAATGTGTACATGTGTATGTGTCAATATGTAAATATGTGCACTCTGTTGTTTCTTGGTACCCATTGGTTCCAAGAGTCTTGATGGATAACAAATTCCATGGATGCTCAATTCCCTTCTATAAAATGGCGTAGTCCTTTCACATAACCTACCCCCATCCTCCCACATACTTTAAATTATCTCTTGTTGTTGTAGTTAGATGTCATTGAGTTGGGTCTGACTCATATCGACCCTCACAGGGTTTTCAATGGCTGATTGTTTTGGGAGTGGATTGCCAAGTCCTTCTCTCATTTTTGTGGTACTGGGGATTGAACCCAGGTCCTCAGAGAGTGTGAAGCAGCACTCTACCAACAGAGCCAAACCCCAGCCCTTAAATTTTCTCTAGATTACTTATAATATTGAATATAATACCACTGGGCGTGGTGGTGCATGCCTGTAATCCCAGCGGCTTGGGAGGCAGAGGCAGGAAGATCGCAAGTTCGAGACCAGAGGCAGTCTGCCTAACTTAGTGAGACCCTGTCTCAAAAAAGTAAAAAAAATGGGCTGGGGTGCAGCTCAGTGGTCCAGCACTTGCAAAGCATGCAAGCACAAGGCTCTGGGTTCAACCCCCAGGACCGCAAAAAAAAAAAAAAAAAAAAAAAAAAAAAGAAGAAATTGAATATAATGTAAATACTATGTGAATAGTTGTTATACTACATTTTCTAGCAAATAATAAGAAAAATGTCTGAAGTAGAGACACAATTTTGTCCCCACATATTTTCCATTAGTAGTTGATTGAATCCATGCATGTGGAATCCATGGACTCAGAGGGCCCACTGTGGGGCAGGAGGGGAGAATATATATTTTATATATACACAAAATTTCTACCTAAAATACGCCTTGTCCACTTGCAAATTAAGCTGAAATCTTAGGGACTGCTGTGGAAGAGAGGAACTAAGGAAGCTGTGTAGTGAAGGATACTATATGATGTGACATTCTCTGAAGTGCTAGGCAGGAGATCCTGACCTCACTTTACTCACTATAGCCATGTGGCAACCCAGGTGTCTAGAGTGTCTCTTAATGCATGAGAGGAGCACAAGTCTTTAAATGGAAGATAAGTCAGATATTACCCAGGAACTGAATCTGTCAAAGTCCTGGACACAACACAGAGGAACATAAGAGAGGGTAACAGGGGGTGAATGTGACCTAAGTATATTATATACATATATGAAAATGTCATAATGAAACCTATCATTTTGTAGAATCAATATATGCTAATAAAAAGAAGTCCTCCAGTGGAGTCATTCCTAAATATTTAGTAAAATGGCTGAGGGTTGGACCCACACAGGTTCGAACTGAATGCACACTGTACCATTAACTAGCTAAGAAAATGAACACAGATCACAGATCTATATCATTCAACTACTGAAATGATTTTTGGTCTAATGTTTTTATTATTACTATGTTCTTTACCAAATTCAGTGAGATAAGAATACTGACAGATATGATAAATATTAGTAAATACTGTGAAAAAGAATAGGGCAATTACATCTTATTTAAAAATGTATTGACTGAAAAAAATAAAGTAAAATTATTTTAATTAGTGCCTATGTTAGTCACACAACTGCATGGGTATGGCAACATTTACATATTGAAAAGTCCTTTGTAAACATGTGTTTGCACTGCATGTGGACAGGCCATATGGAATCCCAAAAAGAGCATCACCTGAGCTAACCAATCCACTCCTGTCTCTACACCCAGCGCTGCAACCTGGGCTAGTAGCCGAGCCTCCCCACTCAGTTTTTTCATCTGCTGGAAGTAATGATATCATTTGATATGACTACTCTAAGAGGGGGGTTGGGAGTTAGCTCAGTTGGCAGAAAGCCAGCTGCTCTGCAGTCTCTGAGGTCCCAAGTTCAATTCCCAGCCCTGCAAAAATGGGAGAAGGATGTGGCAATCCACTCCCAAGGCAATCCCGAAAACAATAAGCCATTGAAAACCCTATGAGGGTCACTATGAGTCGGACACGACTCTACAGCACCTAACAACAACTCTAAGACGTTCTTATGTGAGTCTCCAGAGAAAACAACTACAACAGCATTTTTCTTAAAGTTTAAGGAATACAACAAAATGAGATTTAGGCGTATGCTTCCTTTTATAAACATAGGCTGTACTCAGTTATTTCTGACAGAAACAACCATGGAAAAGTGGTAAAAAAATATTCAGAATTTGAAGCAGCAGCAAGTCACCATCTTATAAAGGAACAGATGATGGTAGCCATGGTACTAAGGAGATGCCAATGTCCCTGGTAAACCTGCTTAGTTTTCCCAACCTAATTCTAAGGTCTGGGTAGATGGGAGAGAGCAAAATCCTTGTTCATTGGTGTGGTCACCCTCTCTGAGGTTGCTTTCTCTGGTCTGCCGCTCATTCACAGACGGTAATGGCAGCTACATTCCTCTACATGACCCATGATGCCTGCAAGGTCTGCAGGGTCTCAAGGATACGGCAGCACCTTCTCCACAGGTACTTGGTCACAGCAAGGGTGTTACAAAGCAAACTCTCACACTCACACGAAGGAATAAATACATGGTCAGTGGGACCAAAAGTGCTATCGATGGAAAATAACTGACCTCATAGTACCAAATTACAGGCAAGTTCATTACTCAAACAACTAAACAAAAGCCCTTTTTGAACAAGAAGAGGGACAATACCCTAGGACATGAGAAAAGTAGGACATTTATTTTGAGGGAAGAAAAGGAAATATCAAAAGAAAAAGAAAGTGATGATGTAATTTTCCTCACAATATAAATTTTAGAATAGTGTGCTTATCTGGATTAAGAATCATGGCCAATAAACTTTTTAAAAAATAACTTGAATATGTTGAATAGAACAAGACTCAAAACAAAGGAAGTCAGTTGTTTTAAATGAAATAGTAAAAACTACATGTGGAGTCCACATTCATCTTGAATATAACAAAACATCTTTTCTCTTTTTTGCTACATGCCATGTTTTAAAGTAGGAGAGAAAGTCAGGGCCTTTGCTGCAGATCAAGGAACTTCCTGCCCTTCATCTTTGGCCCTTTCCACTCAGGCCTCCCCAAAGACTCTCGGGGCCAATCAGAGTCCACACTTGCTTTTCCACATATATTCTAATGCATGGGAACAGCCACCTCAAAAGAAGGAACAGTAACAGCAACCAGACAAGTAAAGACATTGGATGGTCTTGAGGTGGCTATAGGAGGCAAGGAAGCTTGTGCCTCTTATGGAGGGGGTCCCAAGGCCAGCTCTGGCCAATTTGCATCCAGCTTTTTTGACCACACATAGTCTGTCAGCAGCCTGTTGTTACCCTTTCCCAGAGGCATGCCTTCCCTTGCCTTCACAGTTTACACCTGCCACCACAGCAGTTGGCTGCATTTCTAATTTCTACCAAGCAAGAACACAAGTCACTTAGAGTTAGATCAACAAGTGTAGGCAAGATTGGGCTTCTGATAAAGCATGCTACAGAAAACAGCCAGTAGCAATGCCTGAACTAAGGATAATGTCTAAGATGACGATTTTTTAATTGTGAAATACTTCTAACATAAAAAACCATACAAGCTCAATATAATAAACACCTATGTAACCCATTAGCCTGATGTAACTTATGTTGTTGTTAGGTGCCATTGAGTCACTATTTGACTCACAATGACCCTACCTACAACAGATGAAACAATGTTGTGAGTGCTTCTCTGCTATGCATAGGGTTTTCAATCGCAGATTGATTTTTGGGAGTGGGTTGCCGGTCCTTCTCCCAAGGCTACAGCACCTGGTGCTCTCAGGCGGTCTCCCATCCAAGTACTAACCATGCCCCACACTGCTTAGCTTTTGAAATCTGACAGGATCAGATGCCACAGTGCTATGGCTACAGGAGATTTAACTTATAGATCTGCAATAAATTTACTTTAGACAGTCTAGTATTAACTTGAATAAACTTTCTTTTTTATTTATCAGTTTTGCTAGAGATTGATTTACTTGATTAATATTTTAAAAACAGTTGCCAGGTATGGTGGCGCACGACTGTAATCCCAGCAGCTCCGGAGGCGGAGGTGGGAGGATCGCAAATTCGAGACCAGAGACAGTCTGTGTAACTTAGCGAGACCCTGTTTCAAAAAGTCAAAAAAAAAAAAAATGGGCTGGGGGTGCAGCTCAGTGGTCCAGCACTTGCAAAGCATGCAGGCTCAAGGCCCTGGGTTCAACCGCTGAACCCAGGGGTTCAACCCCTGGGTTCAGCATATATATGTATGCTCCAATTGTTATATAATTTATGTGTGTGTGTGTGTGTGTGTGTGTGTGTGTGTGTGTGTGTATGCACACACACATATACACATATATATCACAAAATTTGGCCTTTTTGATCTTTTCTACTATACAATTTCTTCTGATTCCATTTGACTTATCCCTTGTTATCATTACTTATTTTCTACTTTGAGTTGGCTACCATATTCTATTTTATAAAATTCACTTTCAATCTTTTAGCATATATTTAAAGACTACATTTTTTCCTCTAAATTCTGCTTTGTTACAAGTTTTATTGTCATTGTTATTTATAAATATTATATAGTTCTCATTATTTCATCTGAGATCCATGAATTACTTAAAAGCATATTTAGATTTTTGCTCCTTTTAATTTGTAATGCTTATATTAATATGGAGTATTTGCCCTCTTTTGTGGGTTCCTTTTTTTCAGTTGGGTGTTGAACCCAGGGTCTTATACATGCTGGTAAGTACTCTACCACTGAACTACCTTCCCCTACACCCTTTCTAATATTTTGTTTTGAGGAAGGGTCTCATTGAGTTGCACACACTGCCTCTGGCCCGAACTCATGATTCTCCTGCCTTAACCTCCTGAATCACTGGGATTACAGGCATATACCACGATACCTAGCTTTTTGAGTTTTCATATGTAATAAATTTAAAAAATATATGTGTTAAAAATCATAGTTCCTATTTTTGAGGTATAATGTTCAGGTATGTCTTGTAGATCAAGATTTTTAGCTGTATTACTCAAATCTATATCTTTGTTTTTCCAAACTAGATATGAAATGATCATCTGCTACACCTCCTTATAATTCTGCCAGTGCTTGCTTTCTATGTCTGGAAGCTATACTTCTGAGTGTGTACGCTCCAATTGTTATATAATTACAATTCTTGGTAAGTATGTCTTTTGGCAGTACATTATTATTCTGACTCTAATAAACTTTTTGCCTTAAATTCAATGTCATTGAGTGGAGAAACTGTTGTACCACTTTTCTTTTGGATAGTATCTGCCTCATACATCTAGTATTCCTTTTTTTTTTTTTTTATCGTGGACATTATTGTTTCATTAAGACATAGGTATGGCTCATAAATGGCATTTAGATTTTCTAAAATCCAATTAGGACTTTTTTTTAAAGGTGGCCTTAATCCATTTATATTCATTGTATATTGACACATTCAGACATCTCTATTTTCTATGATCCACCACCCATTCTCTATCTCTCTTCCTTTCCTGCTTTCTAGTAAAGTATTTTATTTATTCTTCCTTCATTCCTTCGGAAGTAATACATTCTGTATCAATTTCTTTGGCTGTCCTCTCAGAAAATTTTTTTGACTGAATATCTCATCATTGTCATTCTGCAGGTAAGGAAGTTAGAAGGCACATGCTCTAATCAGGAAGACTCCCTTTCCCAGCAGCCTCAGGTTACTGCTTATTATTTTTTGTTCAACCATCTTGTTTGTAAACATAATTTCCCAATTAGTCCCTATGATGGTGAACTTTATGTGTCAGGTTTGGGCCAGGGGTGGACAGATATTTGGTCAAGTATTCTGGGTGTGTCACTGACAGTGTTTCTGGATGACTAACATTTGAGATAGCAGATGTAGTATATAGGCTGCTCTCCCTAATGTGTGTGGGCCTCATCCAATCAGTTGAAGGTCTAAGGAAAATAAAAAGGCTGAGTAAGAACTCTTTCTGCCTTTGGCCTACAACAGGGTTTTGTTTGTTTGATTTTTGTTTGTTTGTTAATTTGTTTTCCCAGCCCTTGGACTCTAACTGAAACACTGGCTTTTCTTTGGCTTTAAGCTTGATAGCCTTGAGACTAACTATAATCATTTGCTCTCATTGGTCTCTGGCTTGTAAATTACAGCTCAAGATTTAACAGCCTCCATACTTGCACAAGTCAATCCCTTATAATAAATCTCTTCATCTCCTCTACTCTCTTTTTCTCCCCCCCCCCCACAAATTGATTCTGTTAGTCTGGACTGTAACAGTCACTTTGTATTTTTTAAAACACCCAGTTCTTAGATTTATCAACCCATTTCCTTTTTCAGTACTGCTTCCTAAACCTCACTCTACACTTGTGGATTCAATATTCTTGGTTACTCCAGCATTCCATTTACTAGCTCTTTCAGTTGACATCACTGAGGAGTAAAACCTTACTCTTGCCTTGTTTGAAAATATCTTTACTTAGTTTTCAGTCTTGAATGATAATATAGCTAGGAAGGTAATTATAGGCTCCAGGTGACTTTCATCCAACCCCTTGAAGACATGATCCCATGGCTTCTTGGCATCTGCAGTTACTGATGAGAACTCTACTATCAGTCTACCAATAATCCCTGAAGGCATAATTTGTCTTTAATCTCCAGTTATGTTTGGAATTTTCTTTAATATTCAATGGTGGCAGCACTTCTGCCTAGGCATGGTGACTTTTATTTAGCCTTGTCGGGATTAACTATATTTCATGAACCTAAGGATATAGGTCTTTAGCCTATTTAAAAAATTCTTTCATGTCAGATTTAGTCTCCATTTTCTCCTCTGAACCTCTTATTTTAGATCCTTGCTGGATGGTCTTATTCTATCCACTATGTCTCGTGGCCCAGTGAAGTGTTTCTATTCTCCTTCTATTCAACCTTGGGTCACATGAAAGGTACTTTCCTTAGAGTCACTCTAGAATTCACTAATTTTTGTTCCAATCAAATTTTTAGTTTTCTTCCAGTTTTTAAAAATCTCATCTAATATAGTCTGTCCTTCATACCTGTGGGTTCCACATCCTTACATTCAACCAACTATAACTGAAAATATTTTTTATTGGAAATTTTTAATGTACAACTTAATGTGTTCCATTCTGACATGCATTTCATTGTGACATTTCCATATATGCGTTTCATTGTACATTGTACAGGTAAGCTCCCCCTTACCCTCTTGTGCACTTCCTCCCCCTGCTCGCCCCCCTCCACCAAAGACCTCTCTTCCACTTGCATGTCTTTTTGTGGGAATTACCATTCTTTGGTATTATTTGTATTATTATAATTATTTCCCGAACTATTAAAGTTAGGCTGTTTACTTTGAAGTTGCCCTCTTTCTCTGAAAATATTTTTTAAAAAGTCACATCTGTCTTGAGCATGTACAGACTGTTTTTCATTATCATTATTCCCTAAAAAAATAGTAGAACTATTTGCACTATATTAGTGCAAAGTTAAAAACTCAAAAAACTAGAGATGTCTTAAAGTATATAGGAGGATATGTATAGGCACATATTTTATCCCTATATAAGACTCCAATATCCACAGAGCACTTGACCCAATCATCCACAAACACAGGGACAAATGTACTTCACTCACCCAATGGGCTTCTGACTCTGGTGACTATTATTTCAATGTAACATTTTTTCATATCTGTTCTTTTTTCACACTATCCAGTTGTAGTCTTTCATTTTATTTACTCATGTAGTATACAGATACAGAGAGATAGATGTAGAGATTTATAATTTTCAAATTTATTTGATAGCTTATATCCTTTGTCTTATAGATTTAATTAATGGTATCTTCATTTTCTCATCTCTATTCCATAGTATGGGGATAGGGTAGTTCAGTTGGTAGAGTGCTGCTCTGAGCTCTCTGAGGCCCTGGCTTCAATACCCAGCACTACAAAAATGGGAGAAGGATGTGGCAGCCTAATCCCAAAGCAATCTCAAAACAACTAGCCACTGAAAACTCTATGAATAGCAGAGAAGCACTGGCATAGTACTGGACATGGCACAGTGTTGGGGAGTGTTTTGTTCTATTGCATACAGGGTTGCTATGAGTTGGACCCAACTCAAAGGCACCTAACAACAACAACATTTCATAGTATGCTATTTCTCTATCTATCTATCAATCTATCTACCCATTATGTATTTACCTACCTGCCTGCCTACCTATACAGGTGTCATACACATGAAAGTTGGTTACCTCCTTTGGTATGTAAATTTTTACTGTAGGCTTATTTTCAACAAGAACTATTTGACCAGCACTGTGAAAGTAGCTATGACAAAGTAGTTTCGTACTTATTTTTACAAAGACCAGTTTTATTGTTAAGTTCTTAGCATGGGCTTTCTGAAATAAACAACAATGTAAATTTGGATCCAAACCCATATATAGTCCTGACCTCTTTCTAGTTTCTCACTTTTCCTAACATGCCACAACATTAGGCCTTATATAGTAAGCAGGCTTCTTTGCTGTACTCTTCAGGCAAGTGGAATTTTCCTAGTCTTTTTTCATGGTTTGAACTATATGTAGAGGATCAAGAGCTCTTGGTTGCACATCTGTCCTTCCAGAAAGTTAAAAACTCAAGCCTCATCACCTCATGTTACACCTCTCTTTCTCTCTTTCTCTCGCTCTTTTTTCTGGTGTTTGGGGGCTAAACCCAGGGCCTCACACATACTTTGCAAGTGCTCTACCACAGGGATCCACCTCCAGCTCAATTTTTATCTTATTATTTTGAGACAAGGTCTTTGTAAATTACATAGGATGCTTCTGGCCTTGAACTCACGAGCCTCCTGGCTCAGCCTCCTCACTTGCTGGGATTACAGGTGTGCCCCAACATGCCTGACCATGTTTACATATCAGTGTAACAATCCTTATTTCTTACTCTGGGTACAGGTTCTCTCTCAATTTTTGACACCCAGGATTTTATATTGTTTATATTTGCCTATGTTTTAAAAGTTTTTTTTATTTATTTTGTCTATTCTATGTCTTTGTCATGGAAATATGGCCCATTAATAAAAGCTCATTGTGCTATACAGTTAAAATTTCCAAAGACTCTTTAATAAAAGGTTCAGGGGAAAATTTGCTTTCTTTTTTGTTATTTGAAGGCGTCAATAGCAGATCAACCAGAAGAAAATAACTAGTGAGCTCAAAGATCAGTGACTTGAAAATATAGTCGGAGAGGAAAAAAGAAAAAGTAAAGAGGAATGAAGACATGTTATAGATACTTCAGGAAGTATTAAAGTAGCAAATATTTGGGTTACTGGGGTTCAAGAAAGACTTGCAAATTTCAAAGGGGTAGGAAACTTACTCAAAAAAATAATAGAAAACTTCACAAACCTAGATACAAATATCCAGGTAGAGGAAGGTCAAAGGTCACCAGTCAGATGTGACTCCACCAGGTCTACCCCAAGCCATTTTACAATCAAATTCTCACAGGTGAATGATTAAAGAGAAGATTCTCAAGGCTGCTATAGAAAAGATACAAATAACATAAGAGTGTCCCAATTTGCCTGACAGGCAAATTCTCAACAGAATCCTTACAGGCAGAGAGAGCATCTTAAGATTTTCATTACACTGAGGGGAAAAAAAGGCTGGGCTTTAGTTCAGTTGGTGGAGTGCTGCTCTGCACTGAGGCCCTGGGTTCAATCCCCAGCACAGTAAAAATGGGAGAAGGATATGGCAGCCCACTCCCGAAACAATCCCCAAACAATTAGCCATTGAAAACCCTATGAATGACAGAGAAGCACTGACATAGTGCTGGGCACGGCATAGCATGTTTTGTTCTATTGTATGTAGAATCACTATGAGTTGCACCCAACTCAATGGCACCTAAAAACAACAACAACAAGGGGGAAAAATAAAACAAAACAAACAAACAAAAAAAATGTCAACCAAGTGTCAGGCATGATGGCGCACTCCTGTAATCCCAACACTCAGAAGGGAGAGGCAGGAGGATTGTAACTTCAAGTTGAGCCTGAGCAATGTAGTGAGTTTCCAGGCCTACACAAGAAGACTTTGCCTTAAAATAAACAAACAAACAAACAAACAAAAAACCCAAAACAAAAATGTTAACCAAGAATACCATACCCAGAAAAGATATTTTTTATGAGTGAAAGAGAGATAAAGACTTTCCCAGACAAATAAAAGCTAAGAGAATATATCTCTACCAGACCTGCCCTACAAGAAATGCTAAAGTGAAATGCTGAGAGAAACAATCATTAATGAGTAAGAAGAAAACATGGTAAGGTATAAAACTCACAAGTAGGAGAACTTATACAAACAAATTCAGAATGCTCTATTATTATAAATTTGGTGCATAAACCATTCATACCTAGACTAAAAAACAATTAAGAAGTATATTAATATGCTAAGAGATAGGCAATAAGAGAGATGTAAAATGGGATATTAAATATTCAAACTGTGAGGAGGAATGGAGTGCAAGTGTAGAGTTTTCTTATTAGAATATTTTCTTTCTTTTGCTTCTGCACTTGCCTTTATGGGCATGTTACATTGCTATCATTTCAAAATAGCTTATCATATATATGCAAAAGACATTTTTTTGTAAGCCTCACCAAAATCTATAACAGGCAAAAACTAATAAGCAAAGAATCAAAATATACTACTAGAGTAAATCACTTAACCTCAAAGGAAGACTGTAAGAGACCACATGTTTGTTAACTGTTTTGAAGATTGTTGTTGTTGTTAGGTGCCGTCGAGTCAGTATCCGACTCATAGTGACCCTTTGTACAACAGGGGAACACTATTGTCAGTGCTTCTCTGCTGTTCATAGGGTTTTCAATGGCAGATTGATTTTTGGGAGGGGGTTGCAAGATCCTTCTCCCAAGCCTACAGCTTCTGGTGTTCCCAGGCGGTCTCTCATCCAAGTACTTATCAGGCCTGACCCTGCTTAGCTTCGGAGATCTGACGGGATCGGATGCCACAGGGCTTCAACTGTAGGCATTTTGAAGATAGAGTTATAAAAATACACAAAGAAAAGATCCTTCCAAGAAGTCAAAAGTCCCAAACCCTAGTGAGAAGGGCAGGAGGCAAGTCTGTGTCTGCTGCAAGATGCCTGGGTGGGCAGGAGCAGAGGAGAACAGCCTGGAAAGCTCTGATTCTTCCAATGGCTGCCATCACGTCTCAAGCCAAAGCATTGTGCTCACTATCAAGCCTGGAAGACAAGAAAACTTGTTCCTGTGTTTTTGAGAATCGGTTCCACTGGATTTTCAAATATCCCCTCTCTCCCTTTCCCAGAGAAGTGCTTCAAACAACACCTCCTCAACACATTCTTTCTCTGGCAGTGTAGGCTGGACTGTGGGGATGGCTGGCACATCACGTGACCCTGACTTGGGCAGGTCATCTGGGCCCAGCTGGACCTGTGGGTGAAGGGCTCTGGCTTCTCATTGTGTGGGCCTCTCTAGGGTCAGCTTGGACTTCCTGAAATGCTGAATGTGTTACAAAAACAAGCATCCCAGAAGAACACCTGGCAGACACTGAGGCCTCTTATGACCTAACCTTGCAAGTCATAACAAAATCATAATTTTTATTTACCTTTTCCTCAAAGGGGGAAAACATGGCTTCTAAAAGAAAGGGGAACTTGGAAAGCTGTGAAGTGTAATGCTTTCAAACAGAGAGGCCGGATGAAATGGAGATTATGGAGCAGAGCCTAGAATCAGACTTGGTTTGAGGCCTGGCTCTTCCACCTACCAGCCATAGCATCTCTACTAGTTAATTAATGTTTGTGACCTTTAGTTCCCTCGCCTATAAAAGAGAATAACATTGGCACTTACCTTGCAGGACAGTTGTGAAGATGAAATAAAATAACACATAGTAAAGCACTTACACTGATTGAGACTTGGGCTGTTAGAGTTGTTCCATTATTGCTTTGGCTGTTATGTGGGTGGCCTGCCTCCTGCCTCCCTGCACTGCACTTTCAGCAAGCAAAATGTTACTATTTATTACCTGTTGTTGTTGTTGGGGGTACCCTCGACCGTTATAGGGTTTTCAATGGCTGATTGTTTCAGGATTGCTTCAGGAGTGGACTGCCACGTCCTTCTCCTACATTTACTATCTACAGAGTAAAGAAAGAGGGACAGACTTCATGGGAAGTATATGAAGTCAGGAGCCTGTTCTTCTCAAGTATATATTACCATGGGCTGGAATTTAGCTCAGTTAGTAGAGCACCACTCTGCAGTCTCTGAGGTCCCGGGTTCAATTCCCAGCACCACAAAAATGGGAGAAGGATGTGGCAATCCACTCCCGAGGCAATACCAAAATCGTCAGCCATTGAAAACCCTTATGAGGGTTGCTATGAGTCAGACACAACTCGAAGGCACCTAACAATATATTGCCATAGCCAAAAGCGAATCTGTTCAACTGGCAAAACACCACATTACCTCTCTTCTTACACACACACACACACACATAGACACCCTCCTATAGCACTTAGTATATGATTCACAACTTCAAATTTCAAAGCAGCTCTCACAAAAGAACTTGGTAGAGGTGCTTTGTACTTTTGTGTGTATTTGGCTGATGTGTTATTACTGTGTGTGTGGGGGTGTGGTTAAGTCTTGTCTATAACCCCGTAATAAAAGATTCTTCTCCGTTATAGTTAAAGGCATTTCAGTGGCCAGCAATCATACAAGGAGACCCACTTTTGCATCGTTTGGTTTCCTTATATAAGGTCAGAGAAGCAGCCAGCTCCTCACTAGGTGGGACAAAGGCAAGCAAGCAGGTGAATCATCTGTGTTCTCAAGACCCATGGAAATTCTACCAACTACAAAGAGTACCTTTTCACTGGGTTATACCTGATCTAAAGCAAAGACCGTAGATAGTTGGGATTCCAAATCCAAGACCACAAATAAGCTTAAGCATGATGGGTGACTGGCATGGCCTGTGTACTAGATGGCAGCAGTCAGTACAGAAGAATGGACCGTGACAGAAGCACACAGATAGAGATAAAGATGAGATGGGCTGTTTGGATGAAAAATTCACATACAGATGGAACTGTGGGGTTAGAACCTAGTTTTTTCCCTTCCCTGAAGAACAACAGTTCCACTTGAGGAGACGATGGAAACAGCCAGAGGGAGGGGGTATGGGGGAGGGACATGACCACAGTACATTATTGTTGTGGTTCTGTTAGGTGTGTCAAATAGGTGTCCTACTCATAGTGACCCTATGTATATCAGGTAAAACATTATTGTCAGCGCTTCTCTGACATTCATAGGGTTTTCAATGGTTGACTGTTTTTTGGGAGTGGGTTTCTAGGTCCTTCTCATAAGCCTACAGCACCTAGTGTTCCTATGCAGTCTCCCATTGAAGTACTAACTAGGCCTGACCCTGCTTAGCTTCTGAGGTCTGATGGGATCAGATGCCATAGTGGTATGACTGCAGGCACAGTACATTATACATGTATGAAAATGTTATACAAAACCCATCATTTTGTACAATTAAAATATGCTAAAGAGAGAGAACAGTGCCTGGACAGAACAGCTGGATGAAGAAGGCAGCTGCTATTGGTAATACTTCCAAGGTATATCAGGAGTTTTGCCTCTGTACATGGCTGAATCAAAGACTGAGTTCTAAGACAACAAAGACTAAAACTCATTAGCATTTAGTCATTTTTTGTTTTTAAATGCTTATTTAAGGCCTTTGGACAGTACAGTCATAAAGGTCTCAAGTGAAGTATCAATGAGGGTTGAGCTGCCAAAATCCTTCCTAGACAACTGCAGTACTACCATGATGCCCCGGAGCTACTCAATCTTAAAGGCTGGACTGTTCATCCAGAATTCCAGGCTCCCTAGCTCTCTCACTGCATACAGGTGATGCCTAAAGCAGTTTGATCCCATTTGACAACCTAAGTAAGAAGTATCTTTTAACATCAGGGAAGCCTACAGGGACAAATTAAATTTTGCTCTCTAATTAGCACATAATCATATAAGAAATAACTTAAAGTCATCAAATATGAGTGTAGAATGTAAGGAAAAAAGGAACACATCTCCAAAGCATGAGTATTCAGTCATCAGAACATTGTCTCAGGCAACATGCAGCTGTATAGCCACTATACACCACCAATACTTATCCAACAAATCTGTCAACAGGTATTTATTAAGCACCTGGTTAACACCACGACCATATTTAATTCCTTCTGGAATCCCCACACACATCCTCCAAATTCAGAATAGTTTTTCTCATCTTTCCCTTGGCTCAAAGTTCCCAGGCCAGTTCAGTTCTCATGCCCTCCACTAAAGCCATCCTTATTTCTCCAAACCATGTATCTTCTCCTTCATACTGTGGAAAGGACAGGATTCAATTGTCTATCAATCATTTGGCACTTGAATAAATACTACTTTGTCATCTGTTCACAGGAGATTGATCAGGATACTAAAATCTGAAATCATGCCACATTAAAAAAAAAACAAAAACAAGGAAAAAGGAACATAGAGCATAATACAGGGAAAAAAAGGCATCAAATATCCTCAATATTGTGCTTACATATCTGGGGGCTTTTACAGGAAGACTGAAGTTCATTGTAGCTCACCTTAAGAAATTAAGGAAAAGCTGTACAATTTGTTACTAGTTGTGAAGCTATGAGGATACAGATTTCAAGTTCAGCTTTATGTGGCCCTAAATTTAGTCTATAAAGATATTTCTTAACCTTTTTTTTTTTCATTTTGGCCCACCTAAGAAGAATTTTAGACCATTTTCTTACCAATCACTCTACTTTCCCTGCCCCTCCAATGAAAATTTAATGCCCCCAATATATTGTATATCTGCTTATGCAATACCTCCTTTGAGAATGCATGAGTCACATGATGAACTAAGGATCTGTTTGTATCAGGGTATTTGGCAGGGGCTGAAACACAAAGTATTTCTTTCACTTGCTCTGTACAAGATTGTTGGTGGTGGTGTTAGGTGCCATTGAATCATATCCCACTGATAGTGACCCTATGTACAACAGACCGAAAGAGGTACTATCTCTGACAGTGCTCCTCTGCTGTCCATAGGGTTTTCAGTGACTGATTGTTTTGGGAGTGGGCTGCTGGGTCCTTCTCCCATTTTTGTGGTGCTGGGGATTGAACCCAGGTCCTCAGAACATGCGGAGCAAGCACTCTATCAACTAAGCAAAACCCTACTCAATATATAGCTGAATGAATAAACAAAGTGCCAAATGAAAGAGAAGGCTCATCAAAAATTCAAATCCTGTGCTATTCACAATAGTCAGGATATGGAGGTGACCATCAACAGATGAGTGGATAAGGAAATTGTGGTATATACACACCATGGAGTTTGTCCTTATTAGAAGGACAAAATTATGGCGTTTGCTGGAATATGGATGGAACTAGAGATCCTCATTTTAAGTGAAATAGGTCAGACCTGGAAAGATAAATATCACATGTTTTTTCTTATATGTGCATGTTAGATTTTAACACATAGCCAGTATTAAAATGTATAAGTCATGAAAGAAGAAGGGATCTATGTAAGGAAAGATAATGGATTGAACAGAGAGATGAGGGGGCAAAAACAAAGGGTAATGGGAGAAAGTAAATATCACATATTTTGGTCTTAAGACAAAATTTGGAGATCATATATATATATATATATATATATATATATATATATATATATATCCCCCACACGTCTGTCAGTTTGCCACACTGTGGGGGCTTGTGTGTTGCATTGAGGCTGAAAGCTATGCCACTGGTATCTCAGACACCAGTAGGGTTACCCATGGTGGACAAGTTTCAGCTGAGCTTTCAGACTAAGATAGAATAGGGAGGAGGCACCGGCGAACCACTCCCGAAACAACTAGCCATTGAAAACCCTATGAATAGCAAAGAAACACTGTCAGATATAGTGCCGGAAAATGAGCCCCCCAGGTTGGAAGACACTCAAAAGATTACTGGGGAAGAGTTGCCTCCTCAAAGTAGAGTCTACTGTGATGATAGAAATGGAGTATAGCCTCAGAGACCTCCATTTGCTGATGTGGCACAACTCAAAATGAGGAGAAACAACTGTAAACATCCATTAATAATTGGAACATGGAATGTACGTAGTATGAATCTAGGCAAGTTAGAAATTGTTAAAAGAGAAATGGATCGCATAAACATTGACATTCTAGGCATCAGTGAGCTAAAATGGACCAGCATAGGCCATTTTGAGTCAGACAGTCATATGGTCTACTATGCTGGG
>VMDO01004950.1:0-117961 GCA_007922755.1 Pedetes capensis | reverse complement strand
TCAGATCTCGGAAGCTAAGCAGGGTCGGGCCTGGTTAGTACCTGGATGGGAGACCGCCTGGGAACACCAGAAGCTGCAGGCTTGGGAGAAGGACCTGGCAACCCCCTCCCAAAAATCAATCTGCCATTGAAAACCCTATGAACAGCAGAGAAGCACTGACAATAGTGTTTCCCCTGTTGTACAGAGGGTCACTATGAGTCAGATACCGACTCGATGGCACCTAACAACAACAACAATGTTGTGAACACGATTAAGACTTAGAGCACACATTTTTAATTCTATTTCTTCATAGTGAATATGGTCCTAAACAAGGAAAAGAGTTATGAACGATTCGTAAATGGGCCTATCTAGTTGTAGTTGGGGCTGGGATGTAGCTCAGTTGGTAGAGAGCCACTCCACACTCTCTGAGGACTCAAGTTCAATCCCCAGCACCACAAAAACGGGAGCAGGACATGACAATCCACTCCGGAAGCAATCCTGAAACAATCAGCCATTGAAACCTCTCTGAGGGTTGCTATGAGTAGGACATGACTTCAACGGTACTAACAACAAGTCGTTGTTAGTTGTTGTTAGGTGCCATTGAGTCAGTATCCGACTCATAGTGACCCTCAAAGGGTTTCCAATGGCTGACTGTTTTGGGATTGCCTTGCGAGTGGGTTGCCACGTCCTTCTCCCATTTTGCGGTGCTGGGAATTGAACTTGGGACCTCAGAGACTGCAGAGCAGCGCTCTACCCACTGAGCTAAATCCCAGCCCAACAACAAGTCGTAGTTATCAGTAATTCCAAGAAGTCATGCACTGAATCCCCACAACACCCAGATCAGAATCTATAATCATCTGGCCTGGTGCTACCCTTTGCCATTTGATTTCTGTGACCTCAAGTTTTGTATGGTGGCCTCAGTAAATATATAGATCTCACCTTGGCAGTGTTTTCCCCTGTGGGGTTCAAGCAACCCGTGAATAATGAACCAGAATATTCAAAGTGGATTCACATGTTCTGCTTAGGGAAACAGGACATCTATCTCAAGCTCCTATTTTCACCTTGATGTTAATTCTATAGCAGAAAGGCTCTCACCTCCATCCCCAGGGTAAAGTCAAAATCTACATTTAAATGGAGACTTCTCAGGCAGTACAGACCAGAAAAAGTGGTGAACATAAACCCCGCTGCTATTTAACTGGAAATAAACTCTTGAGACGTTAAAACAAAACAAAACAAAACAACAACAACAAAAAAGACAAACAACCACCAAACATGAGCAAGGGAAATAGTTCATAAAGCCATCCATGAATTTCTACTGGAAAAGGTAGAAAACCAAACTCCACAGAAAGGAGAGGACATGGACTTGGGAAATGCCCACGAACAGGACGTTTTCTGTCCTAAGGTTATTTAACTATAATAAGACCACATCCAAGGTACAAAGATGATGTGCTTATCTTTGTATTAAAACAACAACCGAAAGAGAACAAGGGCAGACATTAGGGTGGTTTTTATACTTGGATTTCCAAACCTCATAAAATATTAGTAGCTGCATCAGCTATAAAAATTAATGGCTCCAGATTCTTTTGTGTTACCCTCTTCAATTTCATTTTATCACCTTTCTTCCCTGCCCCCACCCCCTCCGTTTTTGTCTTTCTATCTTCCTAAGTTGTTTGGGGTTCCAGCATTTATGAATTTTATAAGCTTGATAAGACTTGTAAAGCAGGATTTCTAACAAAAAAGGTTGAACAAAAGCGGGCCCATTCCTTTACATTGGTATCTCTATGGTACAGTTAGATTGTGATTGCAGATTGCGATAACATTGTCAAAAAGGAGAGAAAAAAACATTCTGGCCTTCTTTACCGAGTTTGTTGCAAACTCAGTTTTCTTTTCTTCTTTTCCTTCCCCCCTTTTCTTTTTTAATAGCAAGAACTAAGACTTCCAATTTCCTCAGGCCTAACCTGGCCTTTTAAAATGTTTTCAGGCCACTGTGAACACCAAACTCAATTCTGAATTTGCATTTACATAATATAATTTTTACCACCAATTAATCGATCACATTTAAATTCCTAAAAGTATCCTGTGGGTAGTAACTACCCCCGGGGGGCTATAAAAATTTAATCTCCAAACACAAAGGCCACTTTGACTTTCAAAAAGCTGAATTGAGCTTCCTATTTAAGCCAAAGCCAAAAAAGGAAAAAAAAAGTATGGCTCTGTGTGTGTGTGTGTGTGTGTGTGTGTGTGTGTGTGTTTGCGTGTGTGTGTAAGGAAGCCTCCTGAAGATTATTTCAGAGTCATTTGGATTAAAGAATGAAGGAACATCCAAGTTGTACAGTAAGAAGACAGAATACAGTAGATTCTAGAAGGTTCTATGTGCCCTGAGCTCATCACAAATGTTACTTTAACATCAGGCCATTTTATAGGGGGTCTAGAATGGCCACTCACCTATGGCTGGGTGACATAGATAATAGATAATTCCAATATTATGCTGTCCAATCCAACAATGACTCTAATGCTGAGTGTCTAATAGGTGTTCAATCAATAATTAGTGCAGCAAGGTGAACCAAATAGGACCCAGCTTTTGGGAAGGAGAAGCCCTGACTTAGACACTCTGGTCTACCACTACTTACCTGGGTGGCCTTAGGCAAGTCACTTGACTTCTCCCCAGAAGATAAAGCCTGTCTTCCTGGATTGCTACCTCAAGGCAATTCCCTTGTGTGTGAAAGTGTTTGTGAAGCCCTGGGCAAATAGGGAGGCTGCTGGTTTTGGATAAATGCAGGCATTTTAGAGAAATGCTTTCTGGCCTTTGCTTGTTGGATTTGTTTCTAACGTGAGTGTATCAAGTAGACAGATTCTACCACTTCTACTCACGCTCTTGAATTTAGCCTAAAAGGCACCCGTTGGTTATTTTCAACCCCAGTTGTAAACAAACAGGGAATATCAATTCAGTTACTGACTCACAGACAGTACAACCTGGTATCTGTGGTAACTGAAGTGACCAAGCCATTGGCACATGAATTAGTCTAAGATCTGTAATAGGGCTGCCCTGGGATTGCACATACCTTGCTTTACCATTGTATGTTACAAAACCATGAACTTTTCAAGGGCAGAGACCATGGCTTATTCATCCTTGGACTTTCTCCTCCTCTCCCTCCATACAAGCATCGAGCATCCGGCCTGGCTATAGTTGGTGCTCAATAAATGTTTAGTGAATGAATGGACAAACGAGCAGAGGGACATAAAACCAATGAGGTGTAATTTAATTCCACAGTCTGCAAATCAAAATCAAGCCACAAATGGAGGTCATTTTCACAGGGATATATCTCTGCGTCACGTGCAGTTAATCAGAACACAGCAATTTTTTTTTCATAAGCATAGGACAGATTATATATGCTTTTCACATGGCCCCTAAACAGCAACCTCTTCTACTAATTTCAGAACCAAATGGGATGCTTGAAACACCAAATCAAAGGCTGATGTGGGTCAGCATATGGATAATTCACAAAGGCTGAATCTTCACAGCTACGACAAAAATCAGGTGTGGCCAAAAGATTTAGTGGGATTGATGGGGTGCCCTTGTGGTTATAAACCTGCTCCCAAATTTCCAGCAAATTGCTCTAGCCAGGGTGCTTTGAACTGGACAGCGTCAAACACAATTCTTCTCCACTTGGACCCAACAATCACTTGGGAAGCAGAATTCAGAGTGCACATTAGCAATTCATCTACTTACCATTTGCATAACCCAATCAATTTAATCCAAGCAGAGTCCAGTGTAAAATTGTGTATAGCTTTGGCTTCCCTATGATGCTTTGGTCTTGGAGCAAATGTATTCTCTCCATGCAGCTTATAGTTTATTGAGTTGACACAGCCTGAGAATGCCCCATTGGGGAGGCACAGGACAGAGTATAGTACCCAGGTTGCCCAGAGAAAATCTAAGCTCTACCACCTATGACTAGCTGTGTGACCTTGGGCAAGTGACTTAGCATTTCTGTGTATCATATTGCATCTATGAAATGGTGATCATATTTATAGGGCCTATCTCAAAGGATTGCTAAAAGGATTGTATGAGCTGATTTACAAGAAGCACCTACAACATTCCCTAGCACACAGTAAATACTAGGTAAGAATTTGCTCGTAGGTACTAAGACTACATGGAGTACTGCCCATTAACACTACAAATTGCTTTTAAATTTAAAATTGAGACATAGATGCTCTTCCATATCTGCTGCAAAGCTATTTTCCAAAATGACGAAAGCTGCCATGTCCCACAGGCGTATGATGGTGTTTCAAAGGGCACACAAAGCCACAGGGAAAACGAACCAGCAACCTGAAAACCCTTCGTACATCATCTTGGAGTTAAAATTTCACTTCCTAACTTGAAGGAAAACAGATGAAAATCAGCAAGCTGGCTTTTATATTAAGCCAAGAGTGGCTATATTGTGGAATGAAATGAAAATGTCATGACTTTTCAGGTTACCAGAGCCTCTAAAGAAATTTCCCATTCAGGTTTTTGCACCATGCTCATGTGTCTCCTGCCCTCACAGGATGTGGACAAACAGGGAACATCGATTCAGTTACTGACTCACAGGTATCTGTGGTAACTGAAGTGACCAAGCCATTGGCACATGAATTAGTGCAGCAAAGTGAACAAAATAGGACACAGCTAAAAGATGTGGAAACCAGAGGTGATCAGGACGGAGCCTCACTGGGTTCTCAACCCCATCGCAGCATTCTGGAAAACATTCCCTGAGGCAGTGCTTTGTGAACTCCATGTGAATGCCAGTTGTTTAATTATGTATATTTCATATTAATGGCTAAGACACAATCCAAATAAGTTATTAGAAAAATGAAAGAATACAGCCTCAACTTGTAAGCTATTAGAAGAAACAAACATAAAATGATTATATCAAGTTGCTCTGAAATGTTGTCAGGGTGGACTCTGTCTCTGTACATATCCAGCTGTGAGCTGGTTAAGAGCTGTCTGATGTCTGGGTCACCCTTGAATGGCTGCCCCAGCTACTCACCTGACTCAGGAGTGGAACTCTGAGCCTCCCCAAGTGAGAAATATGCTCCGTGTGGTGACGGAGTTCAGACATCTTGCTAATTAATTTTATCCTTGTGGAAAACATCAAACCTTCCTAGAGCCCAGCAACAAGCTTCATCTGACTCCCACTTGGTAGCTCAGATAGGGTACAGCCTGGATCGCCCCCTGCACAGGAAGTTTTGGGCACCTTGTCATCCCTGAACTCCTGGACTCAGTTTTACAAATCACTGGAGCTGACAGATGCAACTGCCAGACAACCCCACAGGAAGTGAGAAGTCATCAGAAAGTGAGCGGGAAAATGAGGTGCTTAGTGCTATAAGTTGGGGAGATCAACCCAGGACCATGGGTCTCCACATTTTCTGGATAACCTGACTCTACAGATCTATCAGAGGATAAAGCCCTGACTGTTAGAAAAGTCTAGGGGCTCTGGCACATATCCGTGAATATTAATAAGGGTGCCACAGTGTAGATCTGGAATGTCCTCTAAATGCCCATGTGCTAAAGCCTTGGATGCCAGCCCATAGTGCTCTTGGAAGGTGGAGGAATCTTTAGGGTTTGGGGCCTGGTGGAAGGAAGTTAGGTTGTTGGGGAAATTCCCTTGAAGTGGCTGTTGGAACCTCCTCCCTTCTTCTCTGTCTTCTTCCCAGCCAAAATGAGGGCAACAGCTACCACCACGATGTACCGTCCTGTCCCAAAGCAACCGGGCCAAGCAGCCATGGACCGAAACCTCCGACACTGAGCCAAATGAAAGTTTCTTCTTTTAATTTGAGAATCTCAGGTTTTCTGCCACAGTAAGGGAAAGCTGCCTGACGTATAAGCAAGGCAGGTGATCACCTCAGCTCATCCAAGTGTCCCAGTGTGACCTCCACCTCTGATTTAGAGCCGCCATGGACAATGAAGCCTGCAGCCATAGCCCTGTGGCATCTGATCCCGTCAGATCTCGGAAGCTAAGCAGGGTCGGGCCTGGTTAGTACCTGGATGGGAGACCACCTGAGAACACCAGAAGCTGTAGGCTTGGGAGAAGGACCTGGCAACCCCTTCCCAAAAATCAATTTGCCATTGAAAACCCTATGAACAGCAGAGAAGCACTGGCAATAGTGTTTCCCCTGTTGTAGGTAGGGTCGCTATGAGTCGGATACCAACTCGACAGCACCTGACAACAACAACAACAACAAATGAACAATGAACCCAACTCAACATCTATCCTATTAACAGCACCACCAGGAGGACACTGACCATTTCTTGGAGCTTTTGCTCTTTACTCAGTGCAGCACTTTCTCGCTTTTTGCTTCCATCTGGCCAGCCTGCTGCTCAGCTGATACAGAGAAGCAAAGCTCCTGGTCTCAGGGCCTGGAACAGCCTGATGGGATCAGCTCGGGCTGCCTTCTCATTGATTCTGGAACCTAACCAGGTCTGCCCAGGACAACTTCTCCAGGGTGGTGTGCCCTGAGAGACAAGCAGACAGGTGGGTCCCACCCTCCTGTGATGAGGTAGCGTCTCTGAGGGGCTGGCACCTCCACCCAAACTCAAGAGGAGATGTAATGATGGGCTTTGGGTGGGGCTCAGGAAAGAGATGCTATTTCTGAGAACAGGGTTCAGAGATACAATTTCCAAATGCTTGGGGTGGTGTTTTGAATACCAAACACCACTTTAGAAACAGTGGTTTCAAACCTTACCTGCCTGGCCAGGCTGTCTTGACTCAGAACGCTGGGATAAAGACAGGAAGGGTCAGGAAATCAGTCATGGCTAGAGATAGTGTAGAGGACACTGCCCTTTGCCAACCTAACATGTGTCACCCCATCTGTCTTGTCTAACAGCCGTGGCTTTGTTCAGATAAACACAGCATAGTAATGGCCCCCATCCATGCTTGCCGTGTGCCAAGGTGTTCCTTAGCTCGTTCAGTCCTCATAACAGCTCCATGAAATGGGTGTGTTCTTTTCTTTATTGTGCAGATAAGGAAAGGAGGCAAAGAGAAACCAATTTATCTGAAGTCATTTCGTAGTAAGTGGCACAGACATGGTCTGAAGGCCAGCGTTCTGGCTACCCAGTCCAAGTGTTAATCAGCATGCTGCGTCCCCTCCATGTACTTCTCAATTCCAGGGGTGGGTTTTAATGCATGTATGCCAATCAGAGCATAGCATTTTCCCACCAACTGGTACTGGTCCAGCATGGTACCACCTGGGATGGGTCAGAAAGGTGGAAGGGAGGGTCTGTAACTTACAACTGAGTATAGCATATGGTGCTCCTCATTGTTACATCCTAAGGGTAAACCACGCCAATATTGGTGATAGCAGGGAAAGGAATAAAAAAAGGAAAAACTACCTGAGTCCTCACTGGCATCACGGACCAGAGAATCCATCAGGCCTGGAAGCTGCCCTACTTCTGGATGATGTGCATTACACAAGATATTGCATTTTCCTGTTGCCAAAGCTAATTTATTTCCACTACTTGCTAGACGGGGCTGGGATTTAGCTCAGTTGGTAGAGCACCGCGCTACAGTCTCCGAGGTCCTAAGTTCAATTCCCAGCACTGCAAAAATGGGAGAAGGACCTGGCAATCCACTCCCAAGGCAATCCCGAAACAGTCAGCCGTTGAAAACCCTATGAGGGTCACTATGGGTCGGATACCAACCTGAGGGCACCTAACAACAACAACAACAACAACTTGCTAGACTGCGCCTTACGTATTTTGGACAAGTCATTAGGAGGGAACAATCCCTGGAGAAAGACATGATGTTTGGGAGAGTGGCAGGACAATGAAAAAAAGGAAAACCCTCCACTAGATGGATTGACACAATGCCTGCAACAATGGGCTTAAACATAAATAAGATCGTGTGCCTGGCACAGAACTGGGGAGTGTTTCATTCTGCTGTACATAGGGTCGCTATGAGTCTGACCCAACTTGATGGCACCTGACAACAACAACTTGTTTCTAGAAGCATCCACACTGATATAGAAGGGTCTTAGAGGTCTGCCCAAGTAAGCATTGACCATGGGCTAGGATAGACACCAGGAAGTTACAGGGTAAGCAATCAGGTTCAGAATGCCCTGCTGAGTCTAATTCTGAAGTCTTCAGGCCAGTCCCCAAGCCCCTGGTTGTTTCTTCTCCTTCTTACTAGCTTACTTGTTGTTGTTGTTGTTGTTGTTGTTGTTGTTAGGTGCCGTCGAGCTGGTATCTGACTCATAGCGACCCTCATAGGGTTTTCACAGGGTTTCAATGGCTGACTGTTTCAAGATTGCCTTGGGAGTGGATTGCCAGGTCCTTCTCCCATTTTTGTGGTGCTGGGAATTGAACTCGGGACCTCAGAGACTGCAGTGCAGCGCTCTACCAACTGAGCTAAATCTCAGCCATACTAGCTTACTAGCTCCTTCTTACTAGCTTTTTACTAGCTTACTTACTTACTCCTTAGCAATAGCTGTGTGTGTGTGTGAACCCACCCACACTCTCTTTCATACACATGATGGTATTCCTTTAAAAAAGATGGATCAAAGGAAAGATGGAGATGAGGGGGTCACCCTTTGTACTCATTAGGCCTCTATTAATAGTTCTAATGAAAGCTGAGTAATTCTCCCAGAATCCTACAACTAGCCAGTGTCAGAGGCAGGATGACGTATGCAGGTAGGTGGCTCAAGAGACTCTATACCCAGCTGGAGCACCTCCTTCTTAGATCAGGTCCATAGCAAAGCCTGAGATAGCAGGTCCTTCTCCTGTTCTCCTCTCTTAGTGAGAGTCTCTGTCAGCGTATGATATCCCTTTGCCTGGAAACCCCACCCTGACACTCCACCCACCAGCATAGGCAGACACATCTGCTCCGTGACCCTGTCCCCCACTGTCCCGTGGGCCCCTCAAGGATGTGCTCTGTATCTGATTTCTCTTAACATTAACATCCCATTGCTGCCTACTCCCCACGTCCCTCCCTGGCCTGGCACCCAGCAGACTCCTGGCACAGAGTTGCAACTTCCCTAAATGTCTGTGGGATGCCTGAATGGAGAAATGAATGGATTTCATGAGTCCACACGCTGCGAGTTTGGAATTTGTGATCCTCTGGCGGCAGAATATTTATTGAGTAGAAGTTTGGAAAAAAATATTCTAACTTTGGCTTTTACTGCTTATGTAGTTCATTACTAAGGAATGCAAGTCTCTAATCCTCCCTCCCTACCCCACAACTTTCCACATTTTCTAATATGTAGAATAATTACATCTTGAAAACCTGCATTTCTTTTAAAGAAACAGCCAGCCTTTGCTATAATTAGACCTTCACGTTAATTTGGAGGAATTTTCCTCACCCTTGCTGCTCCCTCCGGTCCCCTACTCCTTAATACAAACGTTTCCAAGACTTTGTTAATGAGAATTTCACTTTTAGCTTGAGATTATATATGTGCGTCTATATGTGTCCGTATGTATATATATGTGTGTGTGTGTGTGTGTGTGTGTGTATATTTGTATATATTGTATATTATATGTGTATGTGTGCATATATATGTATGTATGTATGTATATATATAAATTTGGGTGAAGGACTCAGCAGCCCACTCCCAAAACAATCAGCCATCCAGAACCCTATGAGTAGCAGTGAATCACTGACATAGTGCTAGGCATCATGGCACAGTGTCGGGTAGTGTTTCGGTTCTGATGTACATAGGGTTGCTATGAGTTGGACTTAACTCAAAGGCACCTAACAACATACACCTATATTTGATGAAACCTACGACAATACTCATTCATCACTTTAGCTAGTCTTCCATTGGACGATGCTCTTAGTGTTTCCGAAAAGGAGCAGCCCTGAACAGTAGTATCACCAGCAGCAGTAACAACAGTATCAACTTGTTGGAAATGCACTTTCTTAGGCCCCAGACCTGCGGAGCCAGGAATTCTGGAAGGGGGCCAGGAATCTGTTTTTACAAGCCCTCCAAGAGATTCTGAATTTGTTCCCAGCTGAGAACCACTGGCCCAGTAGTTAAGCATTGGGCTGGTCTTATGCAGATTCCCACAGGCCACTTCGCAGCCTATGAGGAATCTCCATGACACTCCCTCCCCCTATTTTTGAAACATGGACAGACAGTGTGGCTGTGTGACTTTACGAGTCAGTATATGTCAAGTTCTCAACCCTGCGGCGACATAGATTACTTTCTCACTCATTCCTGTTCTTTGGGGTGGGAGGAAGAAAACTGTGGAGAAGGGAAGTCCTCATGTTTTCTCTGGGCTCAGCAGGGCAGGGCAGGCCAGAGGAGGGAGTGAAGAGGAGAGCCTAGAATGAGAGAGAAAGGTGGCGTCCACTGTCCAGGACAGAAGAGGGAGACTACAATCCTGGGAAGATCACAGGACCCATTCAGCTGACAAATGTGAATGGAGACCTATCCTGGGTCCTTCCCAGGGTTAAGGGCTAGAGACCAGAGGTGGACAAGTTGGGTGTGGTCCCCAGGCCTCCGAAGGTCTTGTGGAGGGGATGTGGATAGTGTGTCCCACAGCCAGCACCCCACAGAGACTTAATGGCTGGAGCTCCTGAGCCAGTTCTCCTCCACAGGTTCTGATGAACAGACATCCAAGCCTGGACACCTCCATGGCAGGTGGGAGGACACGTGAGGCGGCCCAGAGGCTCCTTCCCCCCTTTCCTTGCTGCCTCTTCAGTGTGATCTGCTGGGAAAATGTTCCTCCCTTGCCCAGTGGCACTGAACACTCTTGTCCCTAACGGTCCCCAGTTCCTTCAATCCCAGCCTCTCGTCAGGGCCTTGATTCTGAGAGTTCGTTCCAAACCATCACAGTGTGCTGACATTTCAGGATGCTGACGAGCAGGTCCACGCATAATAATGGCCACATGAAGAATGACAGAAGCCGCCAGGATCGAGTGAGGCTTCCTGTATGCTGGACCTGGGCTGTGTGTTCATAGGCTGCATCTTATTTAATCTCATATGACTCAAGGAGATAAGTTTTTTTTTTTTTTCATTTTATAGATGAAAAAACACAGGCTTCACAACATTAAACAAGCCAGGAATAGTGGTGCATGCCTGGATTCCCAGCAGGCAGGAGATGGAAGCAAGAGGATCTTGAGGTCAAGGCCACCCTGGAATACACAGCAGGACCCTTTCTTAAAAACCAAGGGCTGGGGATCCAGCTTAGTGGCCCAGCCCTTGCCTAGCAGGCACACAGCCCTGGGCTGGCTCCTGGGCACCACACCCAGCTGACAAAACCATTAAACAAGATGTCTAAGCTTCAGAGTGAGTGCAGAACTCTCCATGCAAGTCCACATTTACACTTGAGGAAGCTGAACCCAGAGTCGCTCCGAGCAGAGAGCCTCCCTAAGAATTCACAGCTAAGAGGACCCTGGACAGGACTGGGAGTTCCCATCTCCCAGGGCTCCTCCGAGAGACCCACAAAACATGTACTTTCGTTTATGTAAACCACAAAGCAATCACAGTCCTGTGGCAGATGGTTAAAGCCTCTTCAAGCCAGGCATGGTGGCCCATGCCTGCCATCTCTGAGACTCGGGGGGCAGACGCAGGAGGATCGTCAGCTCAAGGCCAAAGGCAGCCTGCGTAAGTTAACTAGACCCTCTCTCAACATAAATAAATGAATAATAAATAAATACAGCAAGTCTCTTCAAACAAACAAACAACAAAAAAAGATACTTAAAGGTAACATTAGCTGGAACGTCCTGGCATTTCAAATTTGTCTTAGCTGATTTGCACAATCACTGCAGCCCTGTTGATATATAAAATGTATGGCACAGCCTTTGATTGCACAGCTAATAAATCTACGCAGCCTTCCCTCCCCCTGTGACATAAATCCCCTTCCTCTCTGGCTATTTAATATGCAAGGCAGATTGGAACATTAATAGTGCAAAAGGGTAAATAATCTGGTAATTGATCTGGGGTTTGTGGATTTTTACCTTAAAGTTCTGTGTATGGTTGAAGGGCGTAAGCTGTAGGAGCCTCTATTGATCAGAGTCTTGTTTAGACAGAACCCACTGTATTTATTTGTGCTACTCTTCCAAAGTCAAACAAAAGGGCATGGATGGAGCTCCGCCTCGGCACAGCACTGTGGCCATGCGGCCCATTCACTCGGGGTGCAGATGTTTTCAATCTGCACAGTTTGCCTTTCATATCCATATGCAGTGAAACATCCTTCCCTTGGCCTGGGAGACACGCCAGCCAGAGAAGACACAGGCTTAACCCTTTGTAGACACGCCCCGGCACGCTCTGGACACTGAGAACCAGGATGGGTCTTTGGAGGTATGACTCAGGCCTCAGAGCTGCTTCTGACTGTAGGTGCTGGATGCACCTAGGAACAAATAACCCCTCCCTTCCCCCTCCCCCCATTTCCATGCCTGGGCCTTTGGCAGGTCCTCTAAGCTGTGGACCTCTGGAGAGACTGGATGGACAGCAATGTCCTCTGCAATCTGGGGGCATTCTCAACAGTCCTGCTGCCTAGGGAATGGATGTGTTGAAGATCACACTGGCCGGGGCCTGGGGCCCTAGAATGCAGGTGAGGTGCCATTAATGGGGCTCCCTTTCTTGTAGGGCACTTGGCTCTCTCCTAGTCTGTTTCTTTCATACCAACTTAGCCCAAGATTTCTCAGCCTTAGCGCTGCTGACCTTTGGGACAGGATAATTCTTTATTGCCTGTGCCCATGTACGGGGTGGGGGCTGTCCTGTACATTGAAGAATAGGGAGTGGCATCTCTGGCCTTTAGTCATTAGACACAAGGACCACTTCCAACCCTAATGGTGACCTTCAAAACTATCTCCTGGCAGGTATAGTCTCTTCTGGCTAAGAACCCCTGACTTGGAGGGTTTGTGCACTGGGTTGCAATGGCGACAGCTTGGCACATGGCAGACACCCCACTGTCCAACATCGCTCTGGCCTCCTGGGAGCTCACTGACCTTAGCAAAAGGCCTTGCCCTTTGTCATCCCATTTTTCTCATCTGTGAGGTGCTGATGAAAGGTATTAACTTTTAGGGGAGCACCGAGGACCCACTGAAATATGGTCCTTCCCCCACTGGCTGAACAGTCTCCACTTTCAGCACAGGAGCTACAGGCAGGCTACTCCAAGATGCACAGCAAGGGCTCTGGTTAGGTGAGCATGTTAAATAAATTAATGTCCTTCCTAAAGTAGGGTTGGACTGTACTCTCTGAAGCCCTGGGTTCAATCCCCAGCACCACAAAAATGGGAGAAGGCCCTGGCAGCCCACTCCCAGAGTGATCCTGAAAACAATCAGCCATCAAAAACTCTATGACTAGCAGAGAAGCTCTAACATAGTGCCAGGCATGGCACAGTGTAGGGAGTGTTTTGTTCTGTTGTACACAGGGTCACTATGAGTTGGACCCAACTCGACAGCACCTAACAACAAACTAGGGTTATTCTCAACTAGTCCATTCCCCTGGATGTGAAATCTTTGGAAAATAATATATCAGGACCTTGATGTAACGCTTTATATCTTCAAACCGACGGAAGCTGACATCCCAGCATGGCCACTCCCTAACTGCAAGTGTTTTCAGACAAGTTGATTTACTTTCCTGTGGTCCGCAATCCCCAGTGGTAAATGTGTAATTGTACTGACAATAGAGTGCCATATTGGGAGGCCCTCAGTGTGTGTGGCACATTCCTGATGCTACCACACAATTGTTGTTGTTGTTAGGTGCCGTCAAGTCAGTATCCGACTCACAGCGGCCCTCATAGGGTTTTCAATGGCAGACTGTTTCGGGATTGCCTTGGGAGTGGATTGCCAGGTCCTTCTCCCATTTTTGCAGTGCTGGGAATTGAACTCGGGACCTCAGAGACTGCAGCACAGTGCTCTACCAACTGAGCTAAATCCCAGCCCGTACCACACAATAGCTGCTATTATTATTAATTAACTTCCCTTTTACTGAGTGTCTAATTAATATAAAAATTCAAAATGAGTCCCACAATTCAAACATCAGATATTCAATAATAGATCTTTGTGACGTCCAGATCATTTTCTTTTCACTTCTTTATATGATATTTTGTAACGTGGGTTCTGTCGTGTTTAGGAAGGGGAGGTAGGCTGACTTCTTTCTCTACCAGAGTCTGATTTCCAACACTAAGGAGATATTCCTAATATGGCAGAGTAGGACTTGTATGAAATAAAAAATACGTCAGCATTTGAGGCTCAGGTCTTCATGGGTAGGAGTAAGCCTAGCCCCTGGGTCTAAGGTCCATTGCCACAGCCTTTGTTAAGTAGCATTTTCCAGCCACAGCTTGATCTCATATATATTTCCCCGACAGGTGTCCCATTATTCATGAGCTTCAGTGCCCCTAGCACAGCACACTTTTAGAGTGGAGGGGAGACCTGGGCTTTCTGACCCCCAACTTCTGTCCTTCCTCCAGCTTGTGTATCTGCCAGTCTTAAAATAGACAAACCTTTCATTCTAGGGAGAGTGAGTCCCTGTTTTCTTTCTTGTCCATAAATCTTTTAGAAATATCTTAAAGGGGATAGGAAGAGATGATCAGCAATGGCAGGTTTCTTACGGTCAGAGAAGACAGAAACTCAAGAACCACTGAAATTATTCTCACAGCTCTCCTGCCTCAGGCTTTTTATCCCACCTTTTCTTCTTTCTGTCCTCCCCCTGCCCACCCCAGCATCTTTCTAGTTATATAAATAAATATGTTTGTATTTCTTTCAAAGGTCATGTTCATCTACCTTCATTAACGGAACAATTTGCATTGGTGGCAACTATGCTAGGAAGGTCCTCTCTTAAAATGTATATTTTGAGGCACACAAAATTATACCTAACAACAATAACAGCAATCTACATGAAAGTCAGGCAACTAAATATAAATGCTTGTAAAACAATGTCTCAGTTAAGAACCTGTAACCCATGTTAGCGAATCTTTGTTCCCAATCCTCTTCTGGTTCCCTCTTCAAGCAGCAGCTATCTGGATTCTATGCTGATCATCCACTTGCTTTTCTCTAAAGCTGTACTTCCTACAGAGATATCCCTCACTGTGCATGTAGGTGTGTGTGTGTGGCCAATGTCTCAGCTTTCTCAAAAGGTCACCATATTCTGTGTTGGCTGAGGTCACTTAAGTTTTCTTTTCTACATCATCCTTCTTTTCTTTTCCTTCCTTCCTCCTTCTCCCCCCCGCCCCCTTTCTTTCTGACAGGGTTTTGCTATGTAGTCCAGGCTAGCCCCCAACTCATGATCCTCCTACCTCCACCGCTCAAGTGCTGGGACTACAGGAACAGGCCACCATGCCTGGCTCTATATCATGTTTCCACGTTCATCCACATTGGTGTGTGTTCCCGTATGTAGCTCACGTATTCTCACTACAGATACAGTTCCTTTCCATTTTTCTCATTCCTCTGCTCATACATATTGGGGTTGTTTCCAGCTTCCTGTTTTTTGTATAATTGTTTTTCTTTTACAACATGACCATATGACATTCCTGTACGTGGAGGTGGGAAGGCTTGGCTAGTGTATGTCTCAGATCTCCACACTTAACTCTATCACACTCAGACCAAAGCCTCGGCACCTTCCTCTGGTGAGCAGATATTATTTATAGCAGGTAACTATTAAAAGACACAACAGTCATTACAATAAATTACAGCTTTTACACCTGCTTTGGAGATCCAAGATGAAAGACATTTCATGAAGGCAAATATTGTGACAGGTGAATGTTGCAATTAATTTTAAAATCTTGTGCCTAATCACATGTGGAGTGTTCTTTCAGGTAGCGAGAAGCTGGGTCACGGAAGCTCCTGGGCTCCTCCCCTATGCTGAGATTCAAGACCATTTTTCATCTTCCATTCAACTCATCCCATCCAGCCTTCTGAGATTGTTCCCTCTTCTGTAAAATGAGTGTGTATCTCATAGGCCTTTCATGCACTATGAGTTAGTCAGCAGACCTAGGGGGAAGCCTGAATTTGAACGCTGATTCTTAGGAGCTTTCAGTTCTGAGCAAGTTACTTAATCTCCCCCAGTCTCATTTACCTCATTATAAAATGGGATAATTACAGTATCTAACTCTGGGAGGAGATACTGAAGATTAAATAAGATACTAGCACAATGCCTAACGCACTATCAGTTTTCTCTACACAGAAGCTATTATCAATATCACAAGTACCTACTCTTTCATGGAACATAGTTAAGTAACTTGTCCAGGGTTGTCTAGTGCAGCATTTTCTCTAGACTGGAGCCAATGAATTATAGTACGGGTCCATATAAATAAAACTATCCTGTCTTTATGCAGATAAAACTATGCAGATTGATGTTCACCAAATTTGGAGAGAATGTTTAGAATGGTCTGAATTAAAATATAGAGTAAGTAGCATATAGGAATTCCATGTACATTATACTTTAAAAAAAATGGGCCTTCAGAGTAGCTCAAATTAAGATAATAGTCGATGGCCCATGTGTCTCATTGATTAGAAAAGAAGTCTGTGATATTTGAAGATAGATAATGAGATAGAAATGAGAGAGAGAGAAGTAATGCAAAATAGAACAAGGGAAAGGTCTTTCTTTGGGAACAAGTATTACTAGGAGAAGTACTGTTTCTTGAAGGGGCAACTCCAGGTGACAGGCTGCAAGGGAAGCAGTCATGGGGTTTATTTGTTTCATAATGATTAATGAATGTTCTCAGCAGCTTGTTTCAAATAAATCCATAGGGAGGCCCTGTAAGCAGCTGGCTCCCTTGATTTGGTTACTGGGTTACTTAGACTAAAAACTCGGGGAGAATGGGCCTCTGTGGGGTTGACTAGTGAGAATCCCACCCTTCAGTCATGACAAGTGGAAGAAGATCAAAAGTCACAAAAACCTGACAACCAGAATGAAGTCAATGAAGTATGTTGCTACTCTTACAAGGTGAAGATTCAGTGTTCTAGAACATGGCTAATCCCTCTAACCTCCCATTTGCAGGTGCACCCAGCCTGCAAGGCCCTTTTGCTTTTGCCACACCACTTGATTCTTACAGCAACACCACAAGGGGTGCAGTGCTAACTTATTCTCCTCACTTGGCAAAGGCAGAAACGCAGGCCTGAAGAGGCAGAGGGTCCTTCCTGCAGTTATAAGAGGTCTCAAGTGGCCTGGCCTATGCGTATGGCTTGGGGGACATAGCATTTCTGAATGTGGGCAAGTGGACACAGAGGAACAGGTGAGACCTGGGAGAATGTGCAAACCCAGGTGTAGGAGGGTGGCGGGGGTGAGGCCAGGTCGGGGCAGGGGCTGGAGCCGTCTGTTCTTGTGGCAAGGGACAGGAGGATGGAGCTTCCTTGCACCTTCTTCATCCTTGGCTCTTAGCCCACAGCCAGTTCTGCCTCACTAGTGGTCATGAACTGGGCTACAACTGCAGAGAACATTTTTGAGCTTGCAGGTCTGGAGCAGGGCTCCACAGCCAGGCCCCAGAAGCAAAGGAACAGGCCAGGGCATCAGTGCGCAGGCTCTTGCGTGCTTTGCAGGCTCCCGAGGAAACCGTGCGGGCACAGAAAGTAAAAGCAGAGGAAGTTCTGCTCTTAGCGTGAGGGTGACCAGTTGTCTCTAGCAGAGGCAGGCCCCCTTTCCTTCCTTCCTCTCTCTCTCTCTTCTTTCCTTCCTTCCTTCCTCTTTTTTCCTACCTTTCTCTCTTTCTTTCTTCCTTTTCTTCTTCCTCCCTCCCTCCCTCCCTTCCTTCCTTTCCTTTCTTTTCCTTGTCTTTTGAGACAGGGTCTCGCTGTGTAGCCCTGGCTAGCTTTGAACTCACAATCTTTGTGCCTCAGCCTCCTGAGCGCTGGGATCACAGGTGTGCGCCACCATGCCTGACCCAAAGAGCCTCCCTCTGCATTCATTTTGTGCTGGCATGGACAGGCCTGTGGCTCAACAGTTAGGAGACACATTTTGTTTGTTCCACACCTGTCAAATCAAATTGATTTTCAGTCATTTTAATTTGGGTAGTTTCAGCCAACCAGGTCCCCCAGGTGAAAAGCTACTTTATCAAAGAAGTCATTTATCCAATTCTTCTGCCAGAGGAACAGAATCTTGGAGTGGCTTTCAGAAAATGAATGACCAATTCCAAAGGGTGTTGGTAACAATAATAATAATTACCTTTTATGAAGCACCTATTACTTTTCTTTACCTTATATCTCTTTTATATTTGTCCAACAATCCTTGGAGGTAGATATTAGCTCAGTGGATGAGTACTTACTTCTCATGCTTTCTCATTAAATCCTAACAACTCACAGTGTGTGTATTATTATCCCAATTATTTAGCAAATGAAATGGAAGCTCAAACAGTCGAATGCAACTTGCCCAAAGTCATGCAAGCAGTGACGGAACTGGGATTCTGACTTAGGAATCAGAGTCTCAAACTGAACCCCTCTGGTTTGCCCCTCCTGGAACAATCACAAGGCTCCCCCTGCTGCCTAGGTACATTGTGTCTTAGCACTCTGCCCTAGGTGCCTTGGGGCTCCAACCTGGGACTGAGCAGGAGGCACAGTCTGGTGCTCTAGACTGAAGAAGTGACATGGTAAAGGCATCGAGAAAAGAAGAACTGAAATATCCCATAGATAGGAAGCCCACACGGGCCACATTAGCATCCAGGTCTGTGCCCTGCAGCTAGGCGCCCTAGGTGGGACTGCTGCTCTGTGACAGGCTGTTTCCATGCCTGTGCAAAGAGAATCTGCATAGATGGAAATAGAGAAATCCTATGAGGCTGGGATTTAGCTCAGTTGGTAGAGCGCTGTGCTGCAGTCTCTGAGGTCCCGAGTTCAATTCCCAGCATCGCAAAAATGGGAGAAGGGCCTGGCAATCCACTCCCAAGGCAATCCTGAAACAATCTGCCATTGAAAACCCTATAAGGGGCACTATGAGTCAGATACCATACCAACTTGACGGCACCTAACAACAACAACAACAATTCCTTGGATGGCTGTCAGCGGTAAGCACAAGCATGCATGTAAACGAGGAGCGCCAACCCTTGGAATACAGCCTGCCCTCAACAGATGCCCGTTCTACCATCCAGTGAAACAAGACACTATTTTTATTTGGTTGGTTGTTTGTTCCCTTTCCTGCAAGATTAAAATCTCATTGTCTTTAGCAGGATGGACACAGTGTGGCAGGCCAGGCTGGTGAAGTTCGTGGGAGGGTGTGATCGGGGAATGGGGCTGAAGTATTGGCAGCACTTTCCCCACTCCAGCCAGCAAAGTCAGGTCTGAGTTGCCTGTTTGGGGTGACCAGATTTGGCCAATAAAACACAGAGAGCCTCGCTGGATCTGCATTGCAGATACACAGCGCAGACTTATTCAGTTGAAGTCCCCCGGGGCCTGTTCTCTCTGCCGTGTTCTCGGCAGGGATCTCTGTGGTCAGCTGCTCTTGGTGGAGGTGAATCCCCATTGGAGGCCCAGGCCTGGGCAATGTCTGACAGCTTCACTTTGGACACTCAGATCTGGTCAAGGAGACCCCACAGCTCTGCAGAGGGCGTAATGTTGGTCCCCTCCCCTGACTGGGGCTATATGGATGGATCAGGGAGTGCAAACGATGCCACCAATGATTTAAAAAGCCAAACGAAACCGGTATTTCCTGGGGAATAATGTGCAGAGAGCAGGCATTCTAAGCCCCTCAGGAAGAAGCTGCTATTGTTCTGGCCTACCCTTTGCCCTTCCGGTTGCAGTGAAAGGGAGGTTCCACAGCCCAAGAAGGCCATGCGCGGATCTGAGGGCTGATCACTTGCTGTGGATGCTTTGTCCCTCGCTCTGCTCTCTTCTCCCCTGCTCTCTGCTGTATTCTCCTTGTGGCTTTTCTCCCTCTTCTTCCCACCTTCTCTCTTCTTCTCTCCCCTCCTTTCCTCCTAGGATGCCAGTTAGCAGGGTGGTTCTCACTGGGCAGCAGTCACCACACCCACCTCCCAGCATCCCGGGGCAGAGCCTGGTCACCACACCTGGAGGAGGAAGTGCCTTTGGCTTCTAGTGGGTCCAGTGCAGGAAGGCTGCTCAACAGCCTACAATGCACAGGGCAGCTCCCACCACAGAGACCTCGCCACCCCAAGTTGCCACAGAAGTGAGCTGAAGAGACCCAAGTGCAAGGTGATTGAAAGGACAGCCTCCTTTGTTATGGACTTAGGGAGAACTCTCCGCCTCTCCTGGCCTTAGTTTTCTCACCCTTGCAAGTTTGTATGGGGGATTGCTCTAGGTGCTCGTGGGGACCCATTGCCGGGCATTAACACCAAAACCCATGGTGCTGTTTCTCCCACTCTAGTGCTTCCTGGGGCTACCACAGAGGGGCTGAGCTCCAGAAGAGGCAGCTGCATGGTCCCTGAGCTCTGCGCCTGCTGCTTTCCTGCACAGGAAAGATGCAGGCAGCCCAGCCCATCCACGCCCTCTGCCCTCTGGGCCAGCCCCTCCTGGCCCTCTCCCAGCACGGCCGTCAGGGTGGGCCGGCACTCAGCACACCTTGCCACCATTGCCC
Organism: Pedetes capensis; assembly: GCA_007922755.1. Classification (NCBI taxonomy): domain Eukaryota; kingdom Metazoa; phylum Chordata; class Mammalia; order Rodentia; family Pedetidae; genus Pedetes; species Pedetes capensis. The sequence goes on along the minus strand of VMDO01004950.1, from coordinate 97,549 downwards.
GAGGACTGGCAGCTGATCAAAGGACACTGGATAGACCAACGTTTGGCAGCAGAAGGAGGCTTAGCAGAATAGTCCTGACCTGGGTGTAGCAGAAGCACAGCCTCCCCAAGGAGGCCCTGACAGCCTTTGCTGGTGCCCGTCTGACCTCCTGGTCCTTTTCCCCCAATATTAGCACCTCCTTTCCCACCCTTCTGTCTCCACCTCCACGTCTTTAGAGCCTGGTCCCATAGCCCCGTGACCACTCATCACAGTGTGTGTGCACCCTGGCCTGCCTGTACCCAGCCTCTCTACTTCCTACCACGTGGGAGAAATAACAATGGCAGGTGCTATTTTATCCAGGACTTGGGGGGCAGGCTGAGCCCTGTGCATCCTGGACATGCTCTTGGCTCATGTTTGCCACAATCTTCTCAAGGAGATTCTACAGTCCTCCCATTTGACAGCACTGTCATAACTACATGGCAGGCAGTAATTTAAGGCCTTAAAATTACATGACTTCCTATTAGCTCAGTTAGATCTTAGAGTATCCTCATGAGGTAAGTATTAGTGGATATTATTCCCACTGTACAGCTGGAAAAACTAAGACACAAATATAGGTAATGGATTCAGATCCAGATAATAACTCCTATCTTGTTCCATGTTGAAATGATTAACCACCATATAAATTTCGTTCCAAAATAAGCAAAAGCAAATTCAGAGAGGTGAATTAACTTGCCAGAGGTCACAAAGCCAAGACAGGTTAGAGGTAAGAAAGGATCCAGATCTGTCTGCCTAGAGTCCTATTTACTTTGGTGTACTACTACAGTATGTGTGCCCTTGTGTGTGTGTGTGTGTGTGTGTGTGTGTGTGTGTGTGTATGTGTGCATAGATATTTTCAGTCACTTCTTTATGTATTTATTTTTGAGGTACAAGGAATATTTAAAAACACATATGTGCATATCTATGACAACTTCATTTGTAGCAAATATATTTAAAATGAATAGGTATTAGCAATCCACAGTTGACCTTATCGTATTCAGACTATTTTCAGAAACTGGAAAATAACTTAGACGCAGTCCTTGACAAATGGAGTGAGGAAGACTAGTCGTGTGAATATGTCTTCTCATTCTGATTTTAGAAACTCTTCAAAGCAGGTGGGGTTTCCACTCCGACCAGCAAAGTGAAGCACAGACACTTCATCACCCAGCATTAAGACAGTCTTGACCCAGTTCTCTCTTCCTCTAGAGATGATACCCTTTACTATTAGCCTATCCTACCTCTTGTACTGACTCCAACATATCAGGCAAAGCTTTGGGCATTGGTGAAGAGGTACATGGAAGCTGGTGGCCTCAGTGGAATGAATGAACTGTGGCAGGTGCCATCACCTCTCCGAGGACCAAGATACCTGCCCTGTATATCTTGAAGCATTCACAGTAGAATACTTCCCAGTGAGGCTCACAAGGCTTACTCCAATTGCAAAATACCCTAAAACACCTTGTTTTATCATTTTCCTCCAAAGCTGCTCAGCTTTAAAGAAGTAAAGTGTGCTGGTGTGTTCGTGAGCCGAGCCAGGCAGCTCCGTGTTTGGCTTCTGCACAGCAGCAGGAGGCCTATGGCAGGCTTGGGAGCAGGCGTAGTCCACCATAGCCCAGGAGTGGGCAAGCTCCTTCCTCATCAAGGAGGGTTGTGGCAGAGCCTGAGGTGGAGCCAGAGCTAGGCCATGCATCTGCAAGGCGCTTGCTTCTTCAGGACTGGGTGCTTGCAGGGGAGAAGCCAGACATCAGAGGCTGGGGTGGCGGGTCCTGTGCTTCCTCAGCCACCTCATTCACCTCCACTCTGCTCTGTCTGCTCCATGTGCCCTGGAGGAACCCAGCTGCCCTTCTCCAGATAGCTTGGCAGGTGTCTGCTATTCACACGGTTAAGCAGCCTCAGACCTGCCCATGTGGGCCCCACCTTGCCACACTCCCTGTCGGCTCCCAGAATAGTGATTGTGTAAGAAACTGCACACGCGAGCAGGCACCAGGGAGACGGCCAAGGAGCTTCCCTCCCTGGAAGGCGGGGCGGGGAAACCACCCAGCTCTACCACTGAAGGATGGTGACGTGGGCACAAAGCCTGAGGGCCAGAGGCATCAGATGGCAGAAAGAACCGGGTGAGAAGGGGCTTCTGTGGGGAGCCATGGCCGTTAGTTACACCCATGCCATGGTAGAGGCCTTTTAGGTGCCAAGAGGAGATGCTCTGTAGGTGGACCTGAATGTAACCGCACTCTTGGGGGCAGCGCACCCCGCAGGCCGTGGTCCCCCTAAAGTCAGTCTCGCCTCTGCTCTTCAGCCCCAAAGACAGAGATGATCTGGCCACCACACAAATGGAGAATATGCAGCTTTTGCAGTGGGTCTCCTGGGGAAAGGAGCAGGGCGTTCCACCCTTTCAACATCCAGCAGCCCAACTCTCCCATCATAGCTGTCTGTTCCCTTGGGTCCATCCCCAGCATCTCTTCTGGAAGTTTCTCCTGTCACTTGACTTTGTGTCCCTCTCAACTGACTCACAAACACCTCCGACTGTCACAACTTGCTCTTCAAAGCAGAGGCGATCCATCTCGGGAGCACACAGTCTGGTTAGTTCATCGCAGAGCAGAACCAGGTCCTGGGAGTGTGGCTTCATATATTAATGCACCCATGACATTTTACCTAAATAATTTTTAAAAGTATTATGTTTGTGCTCAAACAGAAAATGGTAGATACTCATGCTCCCTCATCAGACTGATGCTAATCTTTTCCTTCAAATCCTCCTATTCTTGTTTACCACCCCTACCCCCTGTCTCGACACGTTGCACAGAAGGTAAGGCTCTGCATTCCATGTCTATGTTCTCTGTCTCTGGAAACATTCCGGTGCATGTCTAGTGTCACTTGGTCTGAATCCAAGAAAGCACAGTGGCTGTGAAGGCAGATTTGGAAGCCAGACAGCCTGGCTCTGAGCTCCGGCTCTGCACCAACTCTCCAGGTAACCCAGGGCAAGTCACTTAACTTTGTTTGCTTCAGTCAAATAAGGAGGATGATAATCAATCAATCACAAGTGCAGTACACAAAGGTTAAGACATTTGAATTGCCAGGAAGAGAGCCTGGAAAAAATGAACGCTTAATAAATATAAGCTATTATTATGATCCATGCCCAATAGAATAATTTTTGGTGTGTTAGTAAAATTTGCCTAAATTATAGCTTTACACCTACACACTCACACACGCATGCACATGCACACACATACTCCTTCTGTGATTTGTTCTTCTCAGTCACATTATGTCCTATCTGCCCATTTCAGTACATTATTACATTTATTGTACTTGATAAATCATTGTTTTATCACATACATATACATATATATACATATATATATATATATGCATAAACATATATGCAGAAAATACTTTTGCAAAAGTAAAGGGCCAAAGCAATTTTAAAGAGAAAGAATGCAGGGAGATTTGCCTTATGAGGATGATAGTAAGACTTAGAAGTTTAAGCAATACCATCCCATAGAGCTTTCTACTATCATGAAAATATTCCCTGCCTGTGCTCTTCAATATGGGAGTCACTAGTCACATGTGCCTCTTGAGTGCTTGACACGTGGCTAGTGTGATAAGGAAACAATTTTTTACTTTAAACATAAATAACTATTCACAATTGTGCCTACCCCACTGGGCAATGCAGATTTAGAGATCAAAACACTGTAATAAAGTGGCAGAGACCAAAGAAACAGAAAAGAGTCTAGAAACAGACTCCCATGTTGTGCATATGACTAAGAAGGCATGGCAAGTCCATGAGGGACACACTGGGTGTATTTTTATTGAATGTTTGCATACTTGGATATATCATAAAAATAATATTTCTTTCAGTATGCAGATTTGTAAATGAACATTTTGTTTACAGTTTTACACTTTAAAAAAAATTTAAATTCACATCTTAATTAAGAAATCTTTTCCCACTCCAAGATCATAAAGTTAGTCTACTATTTAAGTTTAACATATATACCCCCCACGTGTCTGTCAGCTTGTGCTGTGGTGGCTTGGGTGTTGCTATGACACTGAAAGCTATGTGACTAGTATCTAAGATACCAGCAACCCATGGAGGATATTTCAGCTGAGTTCCAGACTAAGACAGACTAGAGAGAAGGCCCTGGCAGCCCACTCTGAAAACAATTAGTCAGTTAAAACTCTATGCATAGCAGAGAGGCACTGTCAAGTACAGGGCTGGGAAATGAACACCCAGGTTGAAAGGCATTCCAAACATGGGTAGGAAAGAGTTGCCTCCTCAAACTAGAATTGACCTTAATGATAAGAATGGAGTTGAACTCCTGCAACCTCCTTTTGCTGATGTGGCTCATCTCAAAAATGAGAAGAAACTCAGTGGCTGCAACAACAGGCTCAAATATAAAAAAAGATCTTGTGTATGGCACAGTGTTGGGTAGTGTTTCATTCTGTTGTACATAGGGTTGATATGACTCAGAACCAACTTGATGGCACCTAACAACAACAACAACAACAACAACAACAACAACAATATATATATATATGCACACACACACACACACACACATATATACTATATGTATTATATATATTTCTAATTGAAATTTCTTATTGGACATTATGTGATTTGAGATTTTCTTTTTTCAATCAATCACGATTATACTTTTTCCTATAATCTAATGTAATTAATGTTATTAATAGATACTTAAACATTATTTCCTTAGGAAACTCTGCCAATCCTTCAGGCACTGGAAATCTACTCCCACAATACTATGAATTTCTACTTCACAGCATTTTGTGTCCATAGTCATTTAACTAGTGTAGTATTATTTCCTGAATTTATACCCTTCCTCCTACACCATGCACCCCGCTTCAGTATTTCCTCCTAAGTCAGGTTATAAGACACATAAGGCCAGCCTCAGCCGGGCACAGGTTTGTAATCCCAGTGGCTCTGGAGGCTAAGGCAGGAGGGTAGCAAGTTTGAGGTCAGAAGCTGCCTTTGCAACTTAGTGAGAATCTGACTCAAAAATAATAAATAAATAAATAAATAAATAAATAAATAAAGTCTCACTAATTTACAGTCACATCTCCCTTCAGATCTCAGCTGAGATTACCAAACCTGATCAACCACCTTGGCCCAGACTTAGCCAAATCTCCTCCAATCATTTCTAAAATAGATTCCTCCCTCATTGGGCAGCAGTGAACCACGCGTTGGTCTGCAAATGGCAGCTAAGCATCCAATGTGCCCATGGGGGTTGTGCCACCCTCTCTGGGCTTATTGTCAGCACAGAACCAGGTGCTGCAGACATACATGGGCTGGGGCTCCAGATCACCCATGCTGGGGTTGGCTGAAGCACAAGAGTGCTGCAAGGGCCACCATCTGGTCATCTGAAGAATGCGGATAAGTACCTCCCTTTGGGAGACCATGTTGTACATATCATGATATAATCAGCGTGCTGTGTTCAGCACATTCTTGTAATGAGTAGGGGCATCATAAATGTTAGTATTATAGTTATTAACAATGTGCTAAGCTGTAAGAGAATATCACTGTACAGCGTGTTTTAACTTGTATGACTAGAACAGGCTGTATTAATGTTTAACAAATATTCCCTCTGTCCTGATCCACCGCTCTTTTGGGGCCTGGTTGTATGGTATGTCCTCTTTGGCCAATGGGACACTATCAGATTTGATCAAATGCATGTTCAAGCCAAGGCTGTAGGAGGCTCTGTGCATTTCTGCATACCCTCCTTGAGCTCCTGTCCACTGTGATGGGAAGAATATTCCTCTGCAGCCTGGGTCCTAAATTAGAGGCTATGGAGCTGACCTGAAGTGGAACCTAGCCAAAGCCAGCAGGCCATAGCCCACAGGTGGACCTGGCGTGGTCACCAGCCATGCAGACTTAGAGGATGGTTCATGATACCACTGCAGCCACCCCTAAGCCAATAACCCACACTGACACCAGCACACTGTCACACAGGTGTAATTTGAAAGGTGTGTTCTTTTCAGTGGACAGGTTGTGGTGCCTTTTTTTTTTTTTCCAAAACACTCAGTTGCATGGCTTAGTGCCTCTAACACTCATGCGGCTTCATCAGACTCTTCCCTGTGGCTAACCTGGAGGATAAGTCTTAGCTCCTTTCTACCACCCCAGGACTTCATAGTCTATGGGGAAAGTCACCCACTAACCTCAGGCCAGTGAACATCAAGTGTTTCTTAGGGGTAAATATGAGAAACTTACTTCAGCATACGAAGCTTGGGTCAACTTTTTCATATCAGTGTGAAATATTCAGAATCATTGAAACTGAATTTAAAGTTCCGCCTCCCAAGAGGCAATTACGAAAGGCGGAAGGGGAAAGAAAGCCCAAAGAAACCATTTTAATGCCTATAACTTTCCTAGTACTTATGTGTCCCATTAAAAAGAAAAATGATATTAAAACAACTTTAAAGGTTTTGGCTTAAGCCCACTGACAGAAGAAAAGCCTCTGCTTAGAATCAACTTCTCATTATCTTGGCCAGCTTGCATTAAGGATGGACTCCTGCGGGGATCTGATGGGTGACTGGGTCCCAGATGAGGGTGGACGTGCCCAAATTAACAGGGCACCAACCTTCCCATAATGGGCACCACATTTCTTAAGGGCCCTCTGTGTGGAAATTTGCCAAATTCTTTCTGTACTCACTCTGCTTGGTGACCATCACTGCATGGTTTCTGGTGCCAATCTCGGCCTTATAAGACTTTTCTTTTTTTCTTTTTTTTACCTTTTTAATATAAACATAGATATCCTAGCTCAATTATAAGCAGCTTGTTGATATAAAGGTCATTATATTCTGTTTATTCCCTGGCTTTAATGAGATTCCAATCTGTGAAGAGGTAGGCATTAGAATCTTTTGGTGGTCCATTATCTGTTAAGTTGGTAAAAGTAATGACTGACCTGTTAAGTAACAAGCTGTTGAGGAAGAAATTGAGTAACTCAGGCCCTGTGTCTGCACTTGCTCATTGATATCTTTTCTGTCACTATGACTACTTTGCCTAGAAGGAGCTTCGGGAATAGGAACCAAGACATTACTGGCCACCTGTCAAGCAGCTGTCAAATGGTAATGATTTTCAATCACTGCCAAGCAGGTTCTAGATTTGAACCAATGGCCTAGGAAGAAAGTCTCCATAGCCCGTTACCAAATTATCCGCTGAGCCCTTTGCTTCCTCAACTAACACCCTTTCCAATAAAACTTCACTTCCGTCATTGAATCTGTCAACATGCCTACAAATCCCTGAAGGGTGAAATTAATTTGAACTATAGAGTTGGGCCAACAAGCTCAGAAGTGAGTTCTTTAGAAATAGAAGCTAATATTTCAGACATTGATCCATTTGGAAAAAAGTAGCCTTAGCTCCCTTGGAGCCTGGGGAGGGGTGAGCAGGGGGCAATGGCAGACAGAATAAACAAAGAAGTTACTATGCAACTTCCTGCGTGGCAAATCTTAATGGGTCCACATTCTAGTTTTCTTATGGCTTCAGGTATGTGAACCCAGCTTGCTGGGGGCTGAACCTCTTGTGGATGAAAAGCTGAATCTTTCTGGAGAATCTTGTCTCTTCTGACCAGGTTCTCTGGGAGTTTCAGCTGGGTTGCATGAGGAAAGGAGTTTGAGAGCATTTCAAACCTCTTTCCTGGTGTTCTTTTAACTTTTCTTTCAACCATGAACCCACTGCGTGTAGCAGAAGCTTCCTGTGGCAGGAAATAGCTTATCTCACGATTTCTGCCCCAGCAACCTCTGCAAAGTTCAAACCTTATTGGAAGCCCAACATATTTTCTTAAATTTTGATAATATTTGTTGTGAACCAGTCCACAAAATGACTAGATACCGCATGAAGCAAACTGGAGCACGTTCTCTGAATTTGAAAGAAGGGAGCTGGGGGGAGAGTGAATCATAGATGGCCGGAGGCTCTTTGACCTGCTCTGAACTCCAAGTGTCCATTGCCCGGGGCTTTTCTATGCACACAGAAGGTGCAAACATGTGCATCTAGCACTATGAGCATCCGCATTTATTACAGAATGCACCTCACTCTTGCATGAAGGTCAGATGGGCAGGAGAGAGGATTTTGCAAACAAGTCAAACAAACTACCTCTAAATGTCAAGAGTATAAAAGAACCCTGCGTGCACGTGCGTGTGTGTGTGTGTGTGTGTGTGTGTATTCAATTTTTGCATTAAGCATGTCTGTATTTTCTACCTGCTATGTGGAAAGTGTATGCTTTCCAGTCAAAAACCTGGAATCAGATTCTGGCTTTCCTTTTCTGACTGTTACCTTGAACCAATGACTGGAGCTTTCTGGCCCTGAGCGTCCTCCTCTGTACAGTGTGGGTCATAATACCTTTGACATGGAGAAGTCATGTGGATTAAATGAAATAGGTAAGGGACCTACAGTTGTAACTGCCAGATGATAGACACTCAAAAAGTTACCATTGATGCATTACTTGTGCGTGGGTAATTGGCATTGTTATCACATATAAACACAGTCATGACACAGCATTCTGAGTTGTAGGAAGCTCTGCAGGTGTCCAGTCAAGCTGAAGGCTTTAATCACGTTTCTCTGATCCTTCTCTGGGCACTTCAGGGCAGGTCAGAGGGCCAGAATCTTAACACTTCTATAACAGCCATAATGGATAGGAATTGGTAGATAAATATCCCCCAGTTTCTTTCCTCCCTGTATTCAACACAGTCTCATAAATGTACCAGCCGGGTGGGGCCCCAATCGCCTATATCAATAGCCTATGCACATATGGCCTACAGCTGTAGCACTGTGGCTTCTGATCCCTGTCAGATCTCAGAAACTAAGCAGGGTCGGTTAGTACCTGGATGGGAGACCACCTGAGAACACCAGATACTGTAGGCTTGGGAGGAGGACCTGGAAACCCACTCCCAAAATCAATCCACTATTGAAAGCCCTATGAATAGCAGAGATGCACTGACAATAGTGTTTTGCCTGTAGTACATAGGGTCGCTATGAGTCAGACACCAACTCGAAGGCACCTAACAACAACATATACACATGTATGAACTCTAATATATCTCTTTTGCCTCTCCATCTAACTTGCCATTTCCCTAACCAATGCCTCAAGAACACTTCCCAAATAAACCATTTGCATTCCAATTCTTGTCTCCTTAGTTGAAAGAGAACACAACTAAAACACTTAGAAGCCTCAACCCAGAGTTGCCCTATGAAAAGCAAATGGACCTCAAATCAGCATTGGATTGCAAATCACTTCAGGGCATCTCACCTTGTGACTTTGGGTTTGTGCTCACATTTGAAAGCATGTTTCTCGTCTCAGTATATAACATGTGTGGCTTTTCTTTCCTGTCCACAAAGGCTTCTCCTTATTTCTCAGGACTGCTACTCCAGAGGACATGTGACTATCTTTTGGAACACCCACCCTTGGCACTCAAAAGTCTATTTCATATGCACAATACAGCCTGTATTTTAAGTCAGAGTATCCCAGACATACCTTCGAAACTCACCAAAACTCTATCTAGTCATTTCACATAATATAGTGGCAGACATTGAATTTCATTAATGGAAGTATAAACTGTTCAACTGAAACCTTGTCCTCTCTTCATAGAACGTACAGGGGAAACAAATGTTTTTCCAAATACTTTTTCTTTTGCCTAAGTCTATGCAGAAGAAACAGGACAATGATCCAGAAAAGGTGAATGAAGTTAATCGGGCTCGTAATTTGAGCAAGTTTAATAGTGCATAAATTAGAAATATTAATGAGCCAAGATTGACACTTGCTGAAGAAATGCAGTTTTCAATGATCTCACAGTTTTTATTTTAAAATAATTATGCTCCTTGCATGCATAATTGTGACCCGGGCAAGTGGAGCATAATCTCTCCCTTGGTTCCTTTCCTCAAGGCCAGGTGGCACTGCCAAGATATCAGCTGTGGCTAAAGTGATGGCTTAGCAATAGTGCACTGACATAATGCTTGGATGTTCCTTCACATGGTGGCTTGAGGAATGCATGTTGGATCTGTAGTCAGGAGACATTGGCTTGTGCACTAACTCTATGGTTGTGTGACCTGGACAAGGAATGAACCCTCAGCTCCCTCTGATCTCATCTCTATCAACAGGGAGAAAGGCTGACGTCATAGGATCCTCCCGAGATAAAGTGGAATATCACCTTGTAAACTGTGTACACCCAACGTAGGAGTCAGTGGATGTTTTCATTAGCTTCACAGTTGCCCTACGATCTAGGGAAGGCAGATTCGTATTTTTTTTGCCAAAATGAGAACCTGGAAATGATAAAGGCTAAATCCCTGTGGCTAGGAAATGCTGGGGCCTCCAGTTCTGAGCTGAAACTTCTCTCCCCTCCAGTGGAGCACACCTGTGATCCGAGCCTTTAGGAGGGTGAGGCAGGAGGATCATGAGTTGAAGGCCACCCTGAACTACACTGGGAGACCCTGAACCTATCTCCTCCCCAAAAAACTGCAGACCGCATTTTCCCCTACTCCACTCTTGCCCCCAAATCACTGACTCTGTAAAGCACTCCAAAGCCAATGACCTCCCAAGTAAACCATCTACCATTTGCATGCAAATCTCAGAGCTGAGATTGTTTTTAGGAATCTGGTATTTTTTGTTTTGTTTTGTTCTGGTTTGGTTTTTAGCAAACCAAACTCAGGACCTTACACTTGCTAGGCAAGTGCTCTACCACTGAGCTTCACCCCAGCCCCATTTATTTTTTATTTTTTATTTTTTATTTTGAGGCAGGGTCTCACTAAGTTGCCTAGGCAGCCTCTGGCCCCTGTCCTGGCTCCGCCTCTGGGGTCACTGGTATTATAGGTATGCATCACAGCTTCTGGCTGTATCTGTATTTTTAATCAACATTTCAGGTAATTCTGATGCAGAGAATTCTTGGACCATAGTTGCAGAACATTTAGTTGTTATAACATGTTATCTGCTGGAAATAAGTTCAATGAGGACAACCCTTTGGAATTAAGGGAACTTCCTATATACTGGGGTAAGGGAATTTAGGTAATTATTATTAATGGTAATAGTTGCAATAGTCCTTAATAAGTACCAGCCACTGTGCCAAGTGTTTTATTGATACTATCTAAGTGGATCCTTATAAAACTCAGGTGGCCTCTGTAGTTGTATCACTTATGAAATACAGTTTCTGCCCCTGTTATACACTAAAGCATTTTATCTCAGACATGAAATAAACTTTCAGTGGTTTTTTTTTTATACAATAAGTAGCAAACAAAAGACTTGAATTCCAACCTCCTTAATTTCAAACCTATGGAGCAAGGTGTCGCATGTGTGAGGGAGAGTAGAAGAGATCGAACCTGGAGCCCCAAGCTCATTTATGACTGCCATTATCCCATGCATTAGATGGAATCCTCAGAACCTAGTCAGCTCCCATTAGGCACCAGCTCCCAACACTATGGCATTGGAAATTCAGTTTCCAACTGGTGCCTTTTCAGGGACACATTCAGACCGTGACAGCATCTCTAACTGCTACCTTCTCTTCCCTCGTGGAAGAAACGCTCATGTTTTCTGGAAATGCTTTTGCCTTCACCTTTTGTTAGGCCCCCTGTCCTCTCTAGACTCCATCTTATCCCTCGGGTCCTGGTCACATACAATCCAAGGCTCAGGGCTGGCACGGACCCCTTTAATAGGGTACAGACATTCAAAGCAGATGTTGATTTATTTAGAAGTTTTCAGTTTGAGTGGCATCTCAGCTAGAAACATTATTCACTTTTGGAAAAGTGAAAACTTTTGGAAGGCCCTGGCCTTCCTCCCTCTATTTCCTCCAGGCCTGGTTAACCTTGCGTTGCCAGCCTCTCCCCCTTCAGCCTGTTCTGGAGCAGCCAGGGGTTGGTTCTTCCCTACACCCTTCATAGGTGGAGGGAGAGAAGGTGGGCCCAGTGTGGCCAGGCTTGCTGGCACAGACGCCTTAACGCTGTGTGTGTGACTGTGTGACTGACTGTGTGGGAGCCTGGACTGACAGGCCACGAGCTGCCCTCTGGCATCTCCAGGTGTTTTGTAGCAAATGGCTACTTAGTGCTTTGTCCTGGACTCCACTCGGCCTGAGGATGGGGAATAGAAAAGAAGGGCAGCCTTGGCACCGAGAGCAGATCAGATTCCTCTCTGGACAGCCAAGATGTCTCTGAAGCTCTCCCCACACTGTGACGTCTGCCTGCCCTGCTGTCTCACACACAGCATTAAAGAAGCTGCCATGGGCAGGGCCACATCACCCAAGGGCTGAGTCTCCTGGTCACCTGCTCGCCCACCCTGGGAGCCACCCCTCGCAGGGCCCAGAGGACTGAGGGGAGAGAATAGCTGGAGGAGGCAGCCTCTGCCCTCTCACCCCACACTTTGCTTGTAAAACTTCTCCAGCACTTACAACTCCTGGGGAGGAGGCAGGGCAGGAAGGGTGAGGGTCTGCCTCTGACCTGCCCTGTCTTCACCATACATCCGTTCCCTCCCAGGGGAAGAGTCGGACTCTTCCCAGGAGGTTGGGCACCTTTTTCAGCTTGTTCTATTCCCCACCCACACCCCCAGGCAGGGTTGGAAATGAAGGACTTTTTTTAACCATTTGTTTTTTAAAAATAAATCTGTAAAATCTGGGAAAAAAAAAAAAAAAAGAAGAAGAGCTGTCGGCCCTCAGCCCTCGGTGGGCTATTTATCCATGGGCTATTTCTGTTTTGTTCTGTTGGCATGTGAATGCAGGTCTTCGCTGTGTTGTAACCCACTGAGCAGAGGTCACCAGGGAAGATTTGTACCTCAGCAAGTTGGAGTCTTCCAAAGTAAAATAATAGCAGTGATCCTAATAAAGACCTGGCCACCCTTCCCCCAACAACAGGGTGATCTATGCAGTTATCAGTGGTAACATTTTGATTTTCCAAGCTTGCTGCAAATGGGACTGAATCAGACCTACTTTCCCATCATAATTGCTTTCCAAGTGAAGTGGTCTTTTCCAGAATCATCCACTACAGCTGTTTTAATGGGAAGCCTCTCTATTTGTATGTTAATACTTTCCTCCACATTATTGGGCTTGTTGATGGAAAAGTACAAATCAGATACTTCATGATTTTCAAGGTTTTCTATTAATCTTGAATTTTTTGTGCCAACGTGAAGCCATTTCAGGCTGTTCTGCTCTAAACCTCCTGAGGAAAGCATGAAGAAGGACACGGGTTTCCTTTCATGAAGCAACTAATGCCCAATTCACATGCTCAGTGAAACTGGGATGCCCAGGTAGCTCCATAGGTGAGTTTGCAAGGGAGAATGTCATTCCAGGCAAACCATTCACTCAGCTGCTGAGCTACCCAGCCTGTGTCTACAGCTTTGCTGAGGATGGTCACCCATGTTAGGTGAAGGGGCTGTGGCCCAGGGGAGCCGCACTGCAGCAGATGGAGGCAGGGAGACCAGTAAGACCTCAGTGCTTGAAACAGAAAAGGGCTGCCTTTGAGTCCAGCCTTTGCAGGTGAGTAGCTGGGTAATGGACAATTTGCCACCCGAGTTTCTGGTTTTCTATTTCCTCATTGTTAAAGAGAGAAAGAGGGAGGGAGGGGGGAAAAGGGGAGGGAGGGAGGGGGAGAGAGAGAGAGAGAGAGAGAGAATTTTCTGAGATTCTTTGTCTCATATTTATTGTGGAGTTTAATAATAATGTATAGTGTCCACGAAGATGTTTAATAACCAGCCAACAGATCTTAATCTGTGATTGGTCTTACTTTCTGGTGACCAGACCAGATCTAAACATGCGACGATTAAAAATTCAGCAACCCAGAATCTAGTCTTCATAATTCACTCATCCATTGCTTCATCCACAGGGTAGGATATTTGTCCCTTTGGCCTTCTGTCCCATCTCCTCAGTGCCTAGAATAATTTCATGAATGTAGTAGGTGCTTAATAGTGGCACTAGAGAGACTATCTGCTTGTAGCCATTCCACTGTGGTGTCCAATCCTGTCAGCTCTCAGAAGCTAAGCAGGCTCGACCCTGCTTAGTCCTTGGAATGAGAGAACACCTGGGAACACCAGGTACTGTAGGCTTGGGAGAAGGACCTGGCAGCTCACTACACCCCCCCCCTCCAAAAAAAAAATCAACCATTGAAAACTCTATGAATAGCAGAGAAGCACTAACAATAGTGTTTTGCCTGTTGTACATAGGGTCACTATGAGTCAGACACCAACTGGACGGCACCTAACAACAACAGAGGGACTCAGTCATCATATGTTTTTTGAGCATATGTTGTGTCTGAGGGCTTAGACCAAATGTGATGGTTTGGATCTAAATGTCCCCTAAAGGTCATGTGTTAGAACATTTGGTCCCCAAGTGGTGGCTCTGTTTGTGGAGAATATGAAACTTTGGCAGGCAGGTTCTAGCTTTGTGGAAGTAGGTCATTGGAGACTATACTTTGGAAGTTTTTCTCAGAACCCAGGTTCTGTTCACTCTCTCTGCTCTCTGCCTTCTGATCCACCAGGATGTGAGGTTCTCTGTCATAAGGTGTGCCGCTCGCTCCACTACTATTATGGACTATGATCCTCTAGCCATGAACCTCCAATAAATATTTTCTCCCATAAGTTTATTTTGGTCAGTTTTTCTGCCACAATGCCATACCAGCTAACTAATACACCAAATGTAGAGGAACCTAAGTATGAAAACATGTTGTTCTTGTTCCTAAGAGCTCTTGACTTTGAAGGGTAGATAGGAATGTGCAGAGAAGAGAAATATAAACAATAAATAAACACAGTAATGTGCAATTTCTTGAAGTATGGCTCTAGAAACACCTGAGTGAGACTCACCCACAGTATGTGTTAAAATGCACATCCATCGGCCTCAGCCCAGACTAATGGACTCAAAGGTCCGGGGCAGGCCCTGGGGACCTTCATTTCCAACAAGTATCCCAGATGACTACTTGGCATTGCTGTTTGAATACAGAGGTGCAGGCAGAGAGCTGAGTTTGGGTTATGGCAAATTGCTGTGGAAGCTACCATCAGCCTCAAATGGAGCCAGGGCAGGCTCCTTCAGCCAGTGGACATCAGAAATATGGCCTGAGTGATGAGAGATTAGTAGGTGAAGAAGGGAACAAGGATCCTCCACCCCAGGGTAAGGTCCAGATGCCCCACAGCCCCAACAGTTTCAGAAACGAGGAACAGAGGAGACCTGAGTGGGGAGACAGAGGACTAAATGGCAAAGATTCAGATTTTAAAGCAATTTTTGTGGAGACAATGTAAGAAGGTCTATGTTGCATGAAGAACAATCACATGAATTAACATTTACCTACTTATTTGTGTTGGGAGACGGATCCAGCAACCCACTCCCAAAAATCAATCCACCATTGAAAACCTATGAACAGCAGAGAAGCACTGACAACAGTGTTTTACCTGTTGTATGCAGGGTCGTTATGAGTCAGATACTTACTTGACAGCACATAACAACAACAACATTTATTTGTGTACTTATTTTATCTTTTGGTTATCTGAGACAGGGTCTTACTATATGTCTCAGGCTGGCCTCAAATTCATGATCTTCTCGCCTCTGCTTCTCAGGTACTGGGATTACAGGCGTGAGCCTCCATGCCCAGCACACTGTTGTGCGCTCTTGCACTCTCACGCTCCCCCCCATATGTTTAAAATATTGAAGTGATAATATGGGAAATGGATCTGGAGTGAGTGTAGCTTGGCAAATGCATCTAAGGAGCATATAAGGATCCGTGGTGACGTGTGAATCCAAAGGATTCTGAGAAACAAATGCTTAGTTAAATTGAAGATGATCCCTAACTCAACCCAAAAGGAAACTGAGACAGAAACAAATTGTTTACAAACTTTGTAAACAATTTCTTGTTTGTAAACAATTTCTTGAAAAAGGTACTAGTTATACTTTTAGAACATGTTCTATTCACACTGCCTCTGAATCCAGTTTCCTGCCAAACCCTCCCTGTATTTTTTGAACAAAACACAGGACATAGGATCTGCTGAATATACTTAGGGTAGCTAGGTCCAGAAAGGCAGGATGTGGGTAGATACAAAAAGGTCCAAGCATTCAAAACTGTACCTATCACCTTCTGGAATCGCTAGTCTTGGTTTTACCATATTCTCGGTATGGATAAGTATATCCCAGAGCTAAAGTGGGCTAACCTGTATGACAAATGGGGCATGCGGGGGGTGCTTGGTGAAAGGAGTAATAAATAACAGGAATGATAAAATCCCCATAACCATCATTTATTTATTGCCCAGGGGACCTGAGCCCAGAAACTTCCCAATCACATTTTGGCTTGGAAGTATCTTGGCCTGAAATAACAAAAACTAAGAGGTTCACCCCAAAGCCCCCGACTCATTCAAATAGCTCACATCTCATTTGAAATGAGTGAAATGAGTCTGGTGACTCAGCTTGTAGCCTCTCCACGAGATGGCCAGCAGAAAGCAGGTACCTCTGTAGCTCCTCCCAGGACCTGGCCTGGATCTCCGGCCTGCTGCCCCTACCAAGAAGAAGTGCTCAAGGAGGAGGCTGCACCTGGCCCCGCAGCCCCTTCCCCAAGTGACAGCCAGACCACTTCATCTTCCTGACTCACAGCCGAAGGCTGGGCATGTCATGGCACAAGGGCTGGCATTCAAGAGAAAGGCAAGCTTGTCATGACAGAGCCCCTGCGCTCTGCTGAGTCACCTCCTGCAAGTGCCCAGCCATCCTTGCTTCTCATCCCCTCCCGTCCAAACCCGACCATGCCCATTTCTAGAAAGGCATTAGGCAATGGATTTCCCAGCCACACCAAAGCAACGTCAGCCCAGAAAGAGTTAATTATCATCCTGGGCTGTCAGGCAACTTCTATGCTCAGAGGACTAATCACATGTAACTGCCTGCTGTATGCAGAGCCTTGAATGAAACTGGAACTGGGAATTGGGATCCGGTGGTGGAGAATAGAGAGAGAAGTGAAATTGCTCTGGTGAGCTCGGCACTATCCCAGTTTTAAAACTGATAGTTCTGGGTCCCAGAAAGACCCTTAATGCTGGGCAAACCTGACCCACTGGTCACTATAAAGAGGTAAAAGAGCAGACAAGCACCTTGGCCTCAGAGTGGCCAACAGAAGGACTTGCTGATGTCCACACTTTCTATGCTCAGATGCGTGCTGTGTGCCTGACACCACTGCATGCTATGTGTGGAAAGAACAGTCCAGGAAAGGTGTTACCATTACAGCCTCCACTTTACCAATGAGTAAACTGAGCCACAGAAGGGGTGAGCCACTTTGTGAAAGCATGGGAGGGGAACACCAGAGTCAGCAGGTATACCTCAGCAGACACGTTCCAACTGGACTGACTTCTGGATTCTGGGTTGACAGCCTGGATCTACACACACGCGTGCACACACACACACACACACACACACACACACACACACAATCTACATACAGTTATACGAAATGAGAGAGGTCTAGATACCCTTCACTCAATTTGCCCCCCAGTGACCACTCACATAACTTTTATAAGTTCAAAACCGTTTTGCTACCATGATACAATCTGCTTGCTCTTTTTAAGGGGAAAAATGTGCCATTTAAAATAAATGAAATAACTACTTTATTATCAAAAGGCTCTTGCATGGGGGGTACCTCATGACCCCTCAGGCCAATCTTTGCATGTATCCGGATAGCAGGGTTTATGCACTCATACATATGTATAAAAGTGTGTGCACAAGGGTATGGGCACATGCATGTGCTGGCTGTGCCAGAAGATGTCTACTCATTTTAAGAGTTGTTATTTATACACAGTAGCAATGTATAGGGTATTCTTTCAAAAGATAGCGCTAATCAAATGAACGCCAGCATGACCATGCACAGGCAGGATGGTCAGAGAACATGAAGCACAGTTGCAGTTCAAGGAACACAAGACCATTTTGAATTAGTGTTTGAAATCCAAGAGTCTTGTGGAAATACAACACCAATGGAGGTGGGAGTATGTAACAGAACTGCCAACAGCCCTAACTACTGCCTGGGTTCATGATAAATTTGAGCCTCATGGTACTGTGTGTGATTTGCACACAGAAAGAACCAGGAGGCCTTGCACAGCACCAAGTCCTGCTGCTTCTGCTATGGTGTTGGGACAGTCTACCTGTTTGCCACAGAAGTCTACCAAACAATATGCATGCAAAATGAGAGTCAACAGAACAAGCATAAGACACATTTCTTACAACAGCGAAATGGAAAGCTTTCGTCCCAACAAGTGTAGACATTTTTTGGCACCTTTTGTATAAGTGTGTTATTTGAAAAACATATTAAGATGTATCTAAATCAAATTTGAAATACATTACATAAAAAGGACATAATAAATCGAATATTAAATAATTTGAAATAGCATAGTAAGTTATAAGAACATGGGAAGGGGAGCTTATAAAAATTATGTTGAATAGCTTCCTTAGTTCTGAGAAGGATAGGAGTACTCTTTTCTTCTTATTAAGCTCCAGTTTGGTGCTAGAAGGGTCATCACTTTATAACAATTCCATGTCATCCCTCTACTATCATTCTATTAGAGTCTTACTTCCCTCAGGATTTTTGAAATAGATTTCCAGAACGTGGAAGTCAATGCCATACCTTTTCTTACACACCGATATATATATGCCTCTTGCTGCACGTTCAAATTCCAAGTAAAGATTTGGCCTGTGATATATTTAGTCCTATTTTCTTTTTTCTGTCAGGAGGAAAAGATTGAAAAATAGGAAGCAAAATGGAAAATGTGAACTTATACTGCAGGAAAGCTAAAAGATGTATAAGAATCAGATCAAGAATGCCTTTTAATAATGCACAGACAATGCACACAACCTCATAACAGCTATAGTTACACAGGACCTATGAGATGTTAGCCATTTGATGAGGTTCTTTAAAAATAATATGACAAACATTTACAACACAATAGAAGTGATGTATGATCCTGCCCATTATCTGGATGGGAAAATGATCTCAGAAAGATCACGGGATGGGTCTCAAAGTCACAAAGCAAGTCAGAGAAAGAACTAGGAATTCAAACTCAGGTTAGCACAAATCAAAATCCCATGGTCTTTCCACTGCATCAAAGTACTGACTCTCAGTTGGTTTTCAGGCAATGCATTGCTGAGGACAAAAGAGGGCAAAATCACTAGATCAAAGCCAAAATGGAAGACCTCAAAATGGAAGCCAATTGGTAACACTGACTTTGAACCAGAATGGACTCCTCAGGCTCTCTAGGCTAAAAGGAGGCTGTTAATGAGGACTTTGAGGCTAATTATAATAGAAGCCCCCTACACATCTGCTCTTCTAGATAAAATGCCCAGATGAGATTGCCTTCCCTTCTTTCTGGTTGGATAGCTGTCAAACAGCTTGCTTTCCTGCTGGTTCAAAGGGATGCACGGGCTAGGTTTTCACTATATGTTTATCTCGAGGATATACTTAGTGATATCCTCAAAGGTGGATGGTCAGTCCTCATTATTCACTTATTCTGAGTCTGAAATTTTACTTACATGCTAAGATTTATTTGTAATCCCCAGATCAGTACTTGAGGAGTTTTCTCAGGCATTTGTGGACGTATGTGGAAGAACCGCACAAAATCTGAGTTACTGGATGCGTGAGTTCTCAGCTGACGTGGAACAAGGCAACACTCTACCTTCTCATTTCATTTTTCATGTTGTACACTGTGTCTTCTTCATAGTCCACTGAGTACCATGGTTTTGGGAGTTTGTGCATTTCATTGGCAATTTCACTGGTGAAAATGGCCTACAAGCACAGCACTGAAGTGCTTGCTGTCTTGTGCTTATACATGCAAGAAGGCTGTGAAATGCCATAGGGAAAACATACCTGTTTAGCTCAGTTGGTAGAGTGCTGCTCTGCATGCTCTGAAGTCCTGGGTTCAATCCCTCGCATCACAGAACTGGGAGAAGGACCTAGCAGCCCACTCCTGAAACAGAAACAATCAGCCATCAAACACCCTATGAATAGCAGAGAAGCACAGATACAGTGTCAGGCATGGCACAGTGTTGAGGACTGTTTCATTCTGTTGTACATAGGGTCACTATGAGTCAGACCCAGTGACGGCACCTAACAACAACAAGATTCCTTCAAGCACAGAGGATAGAGATGTTGGCTGTGAGTTCAGTGTAAGCAGCAATATATACTAGATAAGGTTTCTAACCAGAAACACACAAAACAAAGTTACACATTGATCCTTTGATGAAAATGTGACCAGAAGCTCACAGGAACCTAATCCTATATTTCTCCTAAGAGGAATGATTCAGTACTCAGGAATTCAGCATTTACAGTGACTTGATGGGACATAACTATTGCAAATGAGAACCAATCAGGGCTTTAAACCCATGAAAAATTGGGTTCAACTTTGAATGCCGGTTTCAGTATGTTAAAATGTAGATGGTTCAGGTTCAGTTTTAGGTTAAAATTTTAATCCTTTGTGTAGATAGACGACTAACTTTTTTGTCTTTTTTTTTTTTCAATTTTTAGCTAGCTAATGATACAAAAAAAATTAAAAGCTGAACCCAAACCCAATTTTTACTGGGTTCAAGTTTGCATTCAGAAAAAAAAAATTAAAAATCCTTCAACTAGAATGGGTTCTGGGTTCAGGCTCAGGTTCGGTTTGAAGCCCTCCCATCGGGATATAGGATTTAAGACCAAACTTAACCCAAGCACGAACCCTATACATTTTCACATATTGAACCTGCACCTGAATCTGTACCCCATTTTTTGCAGGTTTGAAATCTGCACATTAGGCCTACAGCCATGCCACCCTGGTGTCTGATCTCAGAAGCTAAGCAGGGTCAGTCCTGGTTAATACTTGGATGGAAGACCACCTGGAAATACTAGGTGCTGTAGGCTTGGGGTTTAGCTCAATTGGTGCTGCTCTGTGGTCTCTGAGGCCCTGAGTTCAATTCCTAGCACCGCAAAAATGGGAGCAGGGCCTGGCAATCCACTCTCAAAGCAATCCTGAAACAGTCAGCCATTGAAAACCCTATGAGGGTCGCTATGAGTCAGATACCAACTCGACGGCACCTACCAACACCACCTGTGTAGGCTTGGGAGACGGACCCAGCAACCCAAGCCTGAAACAATCAGCCATCAAAAACTCTATGAATAGCAGAGAAGCACTGTCAGACATAGTGCTGGGCATGGCACAGTGTCCAGTAGTGTTTGGTTCTGTTGTACATAAGGTCACTATGAGTTGGACCCAACTCGTCAGCACCTAACAACGACCATATAAACAACTATATATATATATATATATATATATATATATATATATATATATATATATATATAATGTACATATATACACATATGTTTATATATGGAAAGAATTGAAAATAATCTTCAAATCTAGTACTAAGACACAATGAACTTAGAAAACTAAGTATTCAGATCTGAAAATTACTGTAGGTTTCGAGTTTCCCTTGCTCCAAATGCTTGAGACTGTAAGTGTTTCAGATTTTGGAGGTCTTTTCTTTTCTTTTTCAAGGTTTGGAATATTTGCATAGTCTTTGAGCATTCCTATTTCTATTGTCTGAAATCTTAAATGCTTCAAAATTCAGAAGTTTTGAGCACCATGTGGGTGCTCAAAAAGTTGTAGATTCTGGAGCATTACAGATTTGATGGTTTCAGATTAGTGATGTTCAGCCTGTACTACATGATGGCAAATGGCTGGTGGAGAGCACAGAATTTACAGAACTGGAATCTGTCTCTAGAAGCACACACCACACACACACACACACACACACACACCTTGGAAGGAATGACAAATGGTGGGCATACTTTAAGGGTATACTAATGGATGTTTTAAAGTTCCTTCCTTATAAGTTTTAAGTTAACTATGGTATTTGTATATTTATTTTATAATCATAAATGACTCAGAGAGTTTTATCACTTGATATTAACACATTGTATAAAAAAGAGCCCAACCTTTTTGGAATATAGTATGCTCAGATACTTCAAAGGCCATAAAAATCTTTATAAACATTGACCTGTCAACATGTATTTTAAGAAAATAAATGAAAAATTAAAAATGTTAGGTGTATAAAATGTTGGTTTGGGAGCCTTGTGCTATGGTGCATGCCTATCAGCCCAGTAATCTGGGAGGCTGAGGCAGGAGGATTGAAAGTTTGAGGCCAGAGGCAGCCTGGGCAACTTAGTGACACTCTGTCTCACAATAAAAAATAGAAAAACAGCTCAGGACATAGGGCAGTAGTAGAGCATTTGCTTAGCATGGGCAAGGCCCTAGGTTCAACTCTGTAGTACTAAAAAAAAAAAAGATGTTGATTACAGTATTGCTTTTTCAAGAAATATATCTGAAGCAAATTAATGTACAACCATGGTGGTGTGATGTCCGGAACATTGCAACATCAACATGAAGAGACATTATGCAGCTATCAAGCTATTGTGTACCAGGTATTTAAGAAATGATTAATAAACATTTACCATGGATACAGATTATAGTAGTGAGTAAAAATGATACATTAAGAAACTTTCAGTTTTAGGGGAGAAAATAAATATTAGTGGAAGAATTGCACACACAAAAAAGGAAAAATGCAACTCTGATCAGTGCTAAAAAGAAGAGGAAAATAGTCTTTGTATAATGAAAAAGGGAATTCTGACCCAAATGAGAGAGCCCAGGATGTACAACATACAGATAACTCCCCAAGCAACTGATGAATCAGCTGGGATGTGATGTTTACTGGCTCTGAAGATAGATGGAAGAAAGATATATAAATAAAAGAACACAAAATAATACTTGGGGTATAACTACAACATGGATATCTGCACATGTAGACAGAGATGGAAAGGAAATTATGAAGACAATAGAAATAGATCCATTTGGATGGTGGGATGGCAGGTGGTGAATTTTTTCTTAAAATGATCTGTAATGTTCTTATGTCATTTTTGCTGTTAAATATTTTAAATGCAGTCATTTATTACATTTTTACTAGGCTTGATTATATATTTTCATCTCTTCAAAGTTACAAATTTAAATTCATGATAATATGGTAAAAAGTCCACTATGCTTTCTATCATTTTTCAGTATAAATACTGGTTTTTGAACACAAATTAGTACAGGCTGTTGATGCAACTGTTCAGTATTAATTCCTATTCAGTTCAATGTTCATCATACATTTTATATTTCTTTCCAATATCCTTCCTATTCTGTTTTATTTACTTCTTATATCAAAGGTAAAGATTGAAAATATATTAGCACTATAATAAGGTTAAACCTCATCCTATTTCTTTTCTCTCCATTAAAAGGATCGAATGTCTTTAGGAACAGGAGAACGAGAAGACATTGATACCACACTGCGGGGCAGATGGCAATGGGTTGATATGGTCAGCACCTTGCTGGGAGTTTGCGTTTTGGGGTCTGGGTCCTTTTCCCAGGTGAGAGAGAGGAGTGAGATAAGGCAATGAGCATGTCCTCAGAGTGTCCTTGTTCAGGGAAGAGTCCTCAGCTTACTTGTACCAAACAATGCTTCCACCAGCAGGGAGAGAATAAGGGGAACTTGGAGGTACCTGCCTTCCAAAGGTGTGTTGGGTCCATGGATACATTTTACACCTAGAAAAACTTCTCTTCTTTGTGGAAACACGAATTTCTGTGGAAGGCTCGAGTTGTCTCCCATGCCTAGGTCCTTGGACAAATAGGAAGCAATTCTCCTGAGCACAGAAGGGAGCCCTTACCTCATCCTGGGACAGGGGAAAGTCTAAATGGAGAACTTCACAGGGCCCCCTACCACCCACACATCATGTGAAACAAAGGCAATGTCAAGGGCATTCTAGAGCTCTGAGACCAAGCCGGCCAATCTAGAACAAATACAACATTGTGTTCCTTTGTCTTTTGTTGTTTTGAGGCAGCATCTCGCTTTGTAGCCAGGCTGACCTGGAACTTACTATGTAGACCAAGTTGGCCTTGAACTTGTGTGGATCCCTGCTTTAGCCTCCCAAATGCTGGGCACTGCCATGACCAGTTTTGAAATAAGTGAAACTTGTGAGGAAATGAAGGAAAGAACACGGGCTTCCAGGTAACCCTGAGATGGCCTGCCTCAGCATTTCCTTCTGTTTCTTCTCTTCTCCCTCCTTTTCTTCTTTTCCCTCTCTCCTTCCTTCCCCTTCTTTCTCCATCATGTTCTTCCCTTTCTCCATTGTGGTCTTTCCCCCTTCTCAGTTTTGCTTTCTAATTTTTCCTTTACTCTTTTAAATTTTTCATTTAATTAATTTTATTTTTTTAATCTCAGAAATACAATATTTAGCTAAAAAGTCAACTACAATACATGTAAATGATGCCTCTTTAAAAACTAGAAACAGTATGTATTGTTTGAGGGCAAAGATATGTTGTTGTTGTTGTTAGGTGCCATCGAGTCGGTATCCAACTCATAGCGACCCTATGTACAACAGGCGAGAGACACTATTGTCAGTGCTTCTCTGCTGTTCATAGGGTTTTCAATGGCATATTGATTTTTGGGAGTGGGTTGCTGCGTCCTTCTCCCATAGATAATGTATATAATTAAAATGTTAAATGGGACAAGAAAACTACACACTAATTTCATGAGAATGACTGCCTCAAGGAATTTTTTTTCTTTTTTCTTTTTTATAGAATCTTGCTATGTAGACAAGACTGGCCTAGGGATCACAATCCTCCTCCTTCTGCCTCCACAGTGCTGGGACTAGGGGTGTGCACCAACGTGCCTGACTTAATTTTATTTTTTGATTGACACACACAATATTTGTTTGTATGGATGAAATACAGGGTGATGTGTTTTGTGGGTTTTTTTTCTTTTTCTTTCTTCCTTTGGTGCTGGGGATGGACCACAGAGATTTGTGCATGCTAGGCAATTGTTCCACCACTGAGCTCCATCTCCAATGCCAGCTACCGTGAGATGTTTTCATTCTCCGAAGAGGACCCTCAGCAATTTTCTACAACCACCATTGCCTTCTTTCAGCTTCAGTATCAATCCTTTCCTTGGTCTATCTCTTTAGATGGGAACATGGGTGACATCTCAATGAAGATGTCTGCTACCCACAGGTCTACTCAATGAGAAGTCCCATCCCTGTAATGCAGGTAGGTGCTCAGCCTGGCCTCTGATGTATTTTAGGCCCAAATGAGCACAGCATCAGGAGGACACATATCCAACCTTTACAAAAAGCTGAGATTAGACCTAAAGGGTTGAAGGCTTTATCAGGATTGTTTCTTGGTTCTTCCAAGCTTCATTTTGAAGTATGAGCTATTATTCTTCCCTTTAGACTGGAGTGATGAATTGAGGGTCCTGGAATTAGAAAAGCCACCCAAGTTGGTCTGGGATAGGGGTCACAGAACTCCACACCAGAGAGCTTATGGCTCAGCTTAAATGTCATCTCCTTGGAGAGGTTTTCTCCGGCCATCTTGCCTTAAAGTTGGGTTCTGTGATGTTGTCTTGATTCATTGTCTTGCTTGTTTCTTTTCTGGCACTCATCACCAATAAAACTTGACATTTTTAAAATTAAAGTTAACTTTGCATTTGATTTGTTTGCTTGTGTTCTTGGTTCTTCTGTCTCCACCTACAATGAGAATGTAATCTCTGGGAAAGGAGAAACATGTGCCACTTCTATTGTTTATCACTTAATATTATTTGCCTGAGTTGTGCCTGGGACCTGTTCAATAAATTATTTGTTGAACAAATGGACAATTAAATAAATAATAGTCCTTTTTATTGCGGACATCCTATGTTGTTCTTGAATGGTTTCATAGCTAAAAGACAAGCTTAAGGAAAAAAGAACAAATAGAAAAGCTTACGAAACAATGATTAAAACCAGTGCAGGCCAAGTCCAAAGTATTTTGAAAGTACGAAAGAAAATAATCAAATAAAAATCATAAAAATAATAAAATAAATTTTAAAATGAAAAGCAGGTGGAATTTTAGCCATATGTTTTATTTAATTCAAGGTATCTAAAACATGGTCATTATAACATGCAAACAGTACTAAGGAATTATTAGTAAGTTATTTTATGTTCTTTCACTGTTGTTTTTTGTTCTAAATTTTCAAAATTCAGCATGTGCTGACACTTAAGCAATCTCTATTTCAGCCAGCTATATTTCAAGTGCTCAGTTGCCATAGGCGATGGTGGTGGCCACATTGGATAGCACAACACTATACAAATCTTCTCATCTTAGGCCCCTGAACCAAAGAAGTTTAGGGATCAACCTATGGGCATGCCACAAGGAGACTGTTCTAAGCAGAGACCACAGCCCTGGGGTCTTCCTCCCTGAGTTGGAGTCTTTCCCTATGTCTAGATGCTGTGCTGAGTCCGGGTTACCAGCCCAGACTCTGCTGCCCAGCATGCAACCTCACAAAGCCTGTCTAGCAGCTGTGCAAACTCAGGCAGCTTGTATACTCTGTGTAGGACTTGGTTTTCTTAAAAATTTCTTCATACTGAACCAGACTTAAGTTATCCTGAGAATTAAAATAAACTGAAATAACCCCTATGTTAAAGGATGATCTGTGCTCCCTCAGGGTCTGTTGAAGTCCTAGACTCTTTTATCTCAGAACGGGACCTTCTTTGAAAATAGAGCTATAGATAAAATTAGTTAAGATGAGGTCATCCTGAAGCAGAGTGAGCCCTTCATCCAATATATTGTTGTTGTTTTTAGGTGCCATTGAGTTGTGTCCAACTCATAGGCACCCTCCTAGAGTTTTCAATGACTGTTTTGGGATTGCTTCAGGAGTGCATTGTCGTGTCCTTCTCCTGGTTTTGAAGTGCTTGGGATTAAACTCATGGCCTCAGAGACTGCATACTGGCAGTCTACCAACTGAGCTAAATGGCAGTCCAAAAAAGTGTTGCCCAGTCTGTCCTCAAACTTGCAATCCTCCCGTCTCATCCTCCGCAGCACACTGATCACTGGTGTGCACTGCCATGACCGGCCCAGTGTGATTGGTGTCCTTATAAGAAGAAAACTAGAGAAGCAGAGACACAGACACACAGGGAGAGATGGGAAGGTTGCGACCCTAAGCTATGGAACACCAAGGGTAGCTGGTTACCGGCACAAGCAAGTAAGGGGCCCAGAGGCTCAGAGGGGCATAGTCTTGCTGACACCTTGATTTCACATAGGTAACCTCCAGAACTGTGAGAATAAATTTCCTCTGGGTGGCTGTGCTAAGCCTCTTGGTTTGTGGTCATTTGTGACAGCGGCTCTCAGGAACTACTACTTGTAAGTGGGGTTGCCAGATAAAGAAGAGGATGCCAAGAGAAATCTAAATTTCAGATTAAGCAAAAGAGAAAAATCTTTCAGCAATAAGTATGTCTTATGAAGCATTTAGGACATATTTATACTTAACTGGTGTCCTCTGTTTTTTGTTTCTGTGTTTCTGCAATCTGGCAACTCTGTCCCACAAACCACTTTGCACGGTATCAACCACGGCTTTCAAAAACATTCATCGTTGTCAGGATGTCCTGATAGCTTGATTGGAAGAGGCAGTGTGGAGGTATCAACGGGGCTGTGTGTGAATAAGCACATACCTTGTACAGACATCCTAATTTTTTAGACATTCACAAAGGAATGCAGTAATATTCACTTTAGCCTGGACTGAAATCAGAGCAACATGAAAATCTGTTAAATAAAATTGAAATTGAAATGTCATGTAGTGACAGGACTGTGGCAAGAAACTCTCTGATCCACAGAGCTCTGAAGTTCCAGCCCCACCACAACCAGGCCAGCCACACGTGCGTGCCTGGATGTGGGATGGGAGCTGCGTGTCCAGGCAGGCCCAGCTGCCTTGGAAAACCACCCTTTTTCCCTACCCTGTTCCCTCTGGACTGCTTGAATGTGCTGTTCCCAAATGTGTCAATCTACTCCTCCTGATGGGCCCATAGACTGACTGTGACAAACCCTGTGGACTTTATTAGCCCAGCAGATGTCATTGATATCTGGTGGATGCACCCATGATTCTTTCAGTGCAGGAATGGACTGTTTCCTTTCTGCTTCCACCTCAAGCGGTGGGCTTCCTGCCATGCTTCCAGGGGATTGTGTCCTTCCCGAAAGCCTGCTGGGGCCTTAGGGGAACCTGAGTTTAGCAGGCAGAGATAAACTGGCCTGAATATTTTATGATTCTCCCTGTTGGGAAGAGCAGTTTCAGAGGGTGCCAAGTTCAGGAAGTTGTTGAAAAAGAGAGAGAGAAAGAAAAGGATGTTTCTGGCTTGTATGTGTGTGTAAGAGGGTTATAACTATTTTATTTATGCAAAGTTCTTACCGAGCCTTGGTAAGTTCTGGTATTTATTGAAAATTAGTTAACCCCATCCATATTTATTGAGAACCTACTATCCACCCATGATTTAAATGTTGACAATTCAGTGGTGAAGAAGAAAGACAAGCCCCTGCCCCTCATGGAGTTTACCTACCCATAACCGTAGTTGTAGCCCTGTGGCATTGGATCCCATCAGATCTCAGAAGCTAAGCAGGGTCAGGCCTGGTTAGTACTTGGATGGGAGACCGCCTGGAAACACCAGGTGCTGTAGGCTTGGGAGACAGACCTGGTAATCCACTCCCAAACATCAATCTGCCATTGAAAACCCTATGAACAGCAGAGAGGTACTGACAATAGTGTTTCGCCTGTTGTACGCAGGGTCGATAGGAGTCGGATACCGACCCAATGTCACTTAACAACAACAACAGGAGACGGATAATAGAAAAGCAAACAAACATTTTTTAATGTGATTTGGAATAATTATTGGGAAGGGCATAGTAAGATCCAGAGAAACAAAGGTATTAGAGGGATCTACTTTTGAAAGATGTCTCTGAGGTGGAAGCAGTACAAGGAGGCCCAAGGGATGACAAGAAAATAGCCAAGAAAAGTCCACAGAGAGTCTCAGACGTTTCAGAAGAGGATGGACTTGTATCAACAAGTGTTTCCGGAATCTCACTCTAGAAGTATCTGGAGTTGGAGTTTTTGGGAGAGAATCATACCCCAAAATATCCATTGCATGCTGTGAAACAACCTCTCACTTCTGTATCTAGAATGATTCTAGCTATGTACAACCCTTGGAAGAACTGGGGAAATAGTCCATCAAATCATTTTCTGCACTCTGGACAGCTCTGAACTTTAGAGTCGGTGATAAGAATCCAGGTGACAAGAGCCAGGTCTATGGTGAAGAAAGAAAGGAAGCTGGAGATAAAAATAAACTAGGTTTGAGTTAGCCCTCCTGAGCTTCAGCTTCTTCAACCACCAATGAATATCATGATGCCTCTCTGGGAAAGCTTTTAGGTAGTAGAAGCAATGTATGTGAAATGCTTGGCTTAGTGATGGGGAGCACTTCGCATAAGATAAATAAAGGTGAGTCTCTCTTCCTTCTTTTCTCTCCTTTCTCCACGTGATCTATTTAACCAAATCAGATTGAGACACATTGACCTAGCAGGAAACTGACTGCAGACACCTTATATTCCCAACCTTTCCAGGGAGTCTGAAACTCTTCAGACCCAGAAAGACACTGGAGAAGTAGACAAGGAAACACCCACCTAACACCTGATGTCCTTATGTGGCAGTCTGCACTCCCAGTAACAAACATTCCCTGTTCCCTGTACTTTGGACCCGACATGTATAGCCCATGCTGGTTTAGCCATAGATAGAGGGAGGAGTGGAGAAATTATGTGGGTTTTAGGATCCTGTTCAGGCTTCTGCCACACACACTGCATGGGGTCCATTTATGGCCCTAGTTCCATCACCAAATGTCCCAGTGGCTAGAAAACACTTCCGTTATTTGCGGGGCTTCTACTCTTTTCCAATAGCGATGGCATCTTAGGTATGCTCAGATGGACAGAGGCGTTCACACCAGAAAACTCACTTGTAGCTAACTGCTTCACACCTTTATCACAGCAATATATAATTCCCTGGCTCCTTCTCTTGTCCGTTACTTGACCATAACCTTCAGAGGACTGAACTTTGTTTATCCTGCTCTGCTTTCTGCTGCTGTCTGGCAACAGCTATTTGTTGAATAAAACAAGCAGTGGCAAACAAATTCAAAACCACACATGCACAGCCAATATACAAACTCACAAATAGTTCCCCAGCTCAGGGGCAGTCCTGGTTACACTCGGAAGCACATGGAAGCACAAGAAGCCTTCCGTGTGAGTTCCACATATGCACTGGCTCACGTTTGGACTCAAGCTGTTCCATTTGTCCCCCAGTATCCTTCCATCTCTGCATACTTCTCCTGGAGAATTCAGGCATCTGGCTGGTTTTACAGTGGT
This sequence comes from Pedetes capensis, assembly GCA_007922755.1. Classification (NCBI taxonomy): domain Eukaryota; kingdom Metazoa; phylum Chordata; class Mammalia; order Rodentia; family Pedetidae; genus Pedetes; species Pedetes capensis. The sequence continues at coordinate 67,352 of VMDO01004950.1, read as the reverse complement.
TCCCCAGCCTGGAGCTTACAGAAGAGACCCCATTAGAGGTTTGTGAGCCCTCTGTTCATCAAGGCTCCCTGCTGTATCCCAAACCAGGTGGTCACCAGGGTCGAATGCAGTTCATTTGCCTGATTCTGTTTTATGAGTCAGAGCTCACCATCGGCAATGGAAGGAGACTTAATCTATTTAAATACTCTCTGCTCTGGGGTCCCAGATGGCAATGAGGCCAAAGCAAAGGTGTCAAATGATGTGTGGTCTTTAAATAGCCCTTTATGTTTGTCACAGGAGTGGAGCCTGGGGTCTGGATCCATTCCAGTTGGTAATTGATAATTTCAACTGGTAATTATGTGCTCTGGGTGGTTTCGGTTGGCATTCCGCACATCCTGTCCTCAAATGGCGAGAGGTGTTCCTGGGTTTCATGCCAGAGGTGGCTCCATTTCAAGCCCCATAAAGTTTCTAAATACCTTTGGAATGCTGCAGGATGAAAGATGCTGTCCTCATTAAATACATGGGCTTCTCAAAAGAAAACCCATTACTCTCTGATAATGACAATTTTTCTTGGTCCTTATGTTCCTTGTTAAAGGCAAATGTCAATTAATAAAGAATGCATATAACCCTTTCCAAGAACTAACGAATTGTGCCAACCAATGTCAGAGGAGGCTAAAGAAGTAATCTGCTTGCAAATCATTATAGTCTTCAGAATATAGAGCCCTTCTAGATTGTTTGGACAATTCTTTTCTTCTTTCTTAATTTCCACTTTTTGATATAGAATTGATAAGCATGCTTAACGGAGGCTGGCTCACTCATTTTCCCACATGGTTGCTGATGAGTACCCTCGAGTTGAGTCCCACTCATAGTGAACCTAAGTACAATGGAACAAAACACTATCCAACACTGTGTCATGTACACAATCGTTTTATGTTTGAGCCCATTGTTGCAACCACTATGTTTCTTCTCATTTTGAGTCATGCCACATCAGCCAAAGGTAGTCCATCTCCCCATAGCTCTATTTAAGAAAATGTTAACTTGTTTCTAATATTGTTTGAATGAACACTAGCCAGAGGGTTATGATAACACCAGGAATACAAATGGAGTCTTTTTCTTTCTTCTCTCAAAGGAATTCCCAAACCAAATTCAGCTAAAAATATAACATGCTCATTATGGAGGTGAGCAGTTTCAAAACCCATGCGTGAGAGACTTAAGTGGAAATGGTCAGCCCCACAAATGTCCTTACTTCCTGAGAATGTACAAAGCTGGCTGGAAACACATATTCAAGCCATGACCTATGCATTTTGCTCTCTGTTGCTCTGTAGCAAACACATATCCGGGTCAATACAAAGAGCCTTAAAGCAACCGTAATTTACTATTTCTCAATTTGTGGGTTACCTGGATCGTTTTGATGCTGGCTTTTCTTAGGGTCTCTCCAGTGGACCCAGTCAAAAAGAAAAAGAGGCTGGGGCTGGGGATCGCCTGGATGTGGGCATCATGAGATGACTCTCTCCCTCTACAGCCTGTCCCAGGGCTATTTCTTCCCAGGGCTTCTACAGGAGGTCCCTCCAGCTCAGTAGCTGGACGTTTTACGTGATGGCTCAAGGCTCCTGAGCGGAGACGTTAAGCCCTAAGAAACAGAAGCCGCAGGCTCTTTGAGGGCTGGGCCTAGAGCCAACACGGCATTCCTTCCTCTGCATCCTGTCACTTAGCATGAGTGCCGGGCTTCTGCTCAGAAGGAATTACACACGTGTGTGAAAACGGGGACGTGTGGTGCACTGGGTCATCCTTGGAGAAGACATGACACAATGCTTTTGTCTTTTCTGTCAACCTCTACTCTTCCTACATGAAAGCAGATTCGTCACCTGGGCGAACTCCACCCAGACCTGGCACTGCCTCTTCCCTGGCCTTTCTCCATCTCTGCTTTGCTTCACACATTGGGTTCTGATACCCCGTTTTCCTTCCCAGCATCCACATGGACCATATCCCTGGCTTTCCACTTCCCAGAAAGCTCATGAGGACTTCCTTCAACTTGAAATCTAAGGAGAATTCTTTCCCCAATCAAGTCCATTATCACAAGGGACAAAAATAAAGAAATGCTGTAAGCAAGATGATTCCCTTTATTTAAAAAACACAGAAAGCAGCATGTATGTGCTTACAGAAAAGATATGGATCAATACACGCTAATAAACAGTGAGCAGAGATTTCCTCTAGGGAATACTTGGGCACTAGGAAAGGGGTAAAAGATAAATCTTTCTACTTTATACTCCTCCAGATATTAAAAAAGATTTCCAATTAATTCTGTACTTCTTTAAAATAAAAAATAATTTTAAAACCTAACCCACCTTTAGGAAACATTTTCTACACTTTGACCATGATTTTAAAAGTGATACAATATGGCCTCTTCAGAGAACTCCTTAGCTAATTTGAACATACACAAGGACATCACAAAGTGACACAAACACACGTCCATGCGTGCATATTCCCTGCATGCACCATATATCCATTGTTGCTATTAGGTGCCACAGAGTTGAGTCCGACTCATAGTGACTCTGTGTACAACAGAACAAAATACTCCCTAACACTGTGCCATGCCCAGCACTATGTCAGTGCTTCTCTGCTACTCCATAGGGTTTTCAATGGCTGATTGTTTCAGGAGTGGGCTGCCAGGTCCTCCCATTTTTGCAGTGCTAGGGATGGAACCCAGGGCCTCAGCACAGAGCATCACTCTACCAACTGAGCTAACCCCCCCCCCCGCCCATCATTACACATCATTAAGTGTTCAACATACAGCAAACAATGGCCAAAGCTCGCACAATGTTTACAAATCCAAATTGGCACTGATAAGTTAATCGTCTTGATTTTAAAATAAAGAGAGCATGACCGGGCGTGGCGTGCCTCAGCCTTTCCGTCTCTCCTGCTGAGTCCCCAGGAGGCTCCTCCTCTGGGAGGAACCTGGCTCACTTGGGTCCACGCGGACCCAGAGCAAGCTCGGGTAGAAAGCACCTTCGCCCTCAGGTGCGTCTCTGCTCCATGCATTGACAATCTCCCAGAATACCTCTCTCTCTAAGCGGGCGGGAGGCCTACATCGATCATCCCCTGATTGCACGAATTTCTGAGAATAGCCTCATTCCTGCAACGGTCATAGGACGCGGAGGAGTATTTCAGGGCTGATCAATGGCAGCAGGGGCTCTGTCAGGATGTGGAGTGATTTGACCCCGCTCAATAAATCCAAGCTGCTGGGCAGGAAAAAGACCCTCACATTCTAAAAATGCATGTTCAAAGAACCCCATAGAACTTCCATCTCCTCTGCCACAGCCCATACCCTGAAAGCATCCCATCTCCCTGTGGCTAACACTCACACGACAGGGCTAGAGTTTGGATGGAAACAGATCGGGGACATTGAAAAGCCCTTTGATCTGTAGCCTTCAGAGAGCCTGACCTTGAGTCCTGTGAGCTCATGCTTCGGTCTGCCTGTAGGGGGCGCAATGATCAGTCAGTCATGACCTTCACATGGGACAGGCCAAAGGCCCTTACAGCATCCATCTAGCGCTGTTGTGAGTTGGTGCCAAGCATCTTTTGCCCATGGAGGAGGCTTTGGGGCCACAGGTGTGGGTGACATCTAGGACCCTCTTGAGGGAGAGATTGAGAGGCAGCATCAAAATCAAGGCAGCCATGAGAGCTCTGTGTGAGCTAAACACGCCACATGCACCGTTTCATTTCTTCCCTGCAGCAACCCCTGGAGTCACTTCTACCAACAATCTCATCAGTCTCATTTTTCAGAAGAGGAAACAATGGTTCTGAGATGTTCAACTGAAACTTCAATAAAGTATGAGGCTTTGTGTAAAACATAAAATCTCTACTCTTATGCCTTCCTGCCCATAATTTTGTTTAAACAAGAAATATCAGCTAAAATTGGAAATGTTTCAAAACCTTGGAACAGACCTATCCATCTAGTCTTCTCAACTTATAGAAATGCAGTGCTTGAGAAAGGGAACGGCCCAAGATGATGTGACCATTGAACACTTACAAGGAAGAATCACACTATGAGCTAGAATGTGTTGCTATGCTGGGTTCTAGGCCACTCAGATGAGTTCATCTAACCTCAGGACTACCACATGAAGTGGGCTGTCTTTCAGCCCCCTGATTTCAGACAGAGAAGTAGAGGCAGAGAAATTAAGTCATTTGCCTCAAATCACAAGGCTACAGTGCAGGGGAGACAGGTTTCAAACTGTGGCTCTCTTGACCAGGGCCCTGGCTCAGGACCATGCAGCAATCCTGGACATCACTGGAGAAAAAAATTAAACTCCAGTGATGAGCCCATGCTGTGTCCAAAGAAGGTGCTCAGAAGATGCCAGCGGAATCCAGTGGGATCTATACCCAAGATGGCACTTGGAATCCCCTGTGACATCTGTGCATTGCTCTGTCATATGCTGATCCTAGCCCTTCCTGAATATGCCTCATCAGTGACCATGGGCAGCTGGACAACCCAGTAACTAGGGTCACTCTTGCTCAAGTTTCCACCCCCATCTCCATCTGCCCGGTTGGACATGGCTCCTGTTGAGAAGCTGCTATGGGGGAGGCAGGAAGGCAAGGGCTCTGTGGCGGGGTGGCTGTAGAGAGCTTTTGCAGAATCTCCAAAAGCTCTTGAAGCCACTTCCCAGAGCCTTTGACACCTGCTGGCATCCAGGTCTTTCCACCATGTGCAAGTCTGGACATGGTGGGCGGAACGCAACATGTAGGCTGGGTTGATGCTGTCCAGGGCGGGGCCCAACAGAACTGTGAAGCTGGCAATGGACCCAAGTGTTTAGAGCCTCGGTTTACAAAGTCAAACCAACAGGAGCTTACTTCTGTGTTTTAGTGTAATTATTTTAATTATTGTTTTATTTGCGCATAAGTGGCATGGAGCTGTGGAGGTTCAAGAGGGTGCCGTGCAAAGACTGAGACTCTCCATCCCCAGGTCCACAAATCTGTTTAAATGTCAGCTCTCATGAGCATCAGCTCTTGCTCATCTCGAGGCCTTATTTCCTTGTCTGCAAAGTGCAGATAACACAGCACTTCCCTTGCAGGCTTGTGGTGAGTGTTAAAGGAGATGAAGCCTTGATTTTGGCACAGTTCTCTCAAGAGATGCGAGCCCATCTTGCTGTCTGGTCGGTCCCTCCGTGCATGTGTCTCTTGCTGTAAGAGCAACTGTGACCACAGAACTCGCTACACAATCTCACGTATGCTCAGTCTAGTTTTCGAGTGGCACCTTGAGATATGTTACACTCAGTGTGTGTGTACAATGCATGATTGTTACAGGCTCAGAACAAAGTAGGGACTTTAACTTTCTTCCAAGAAACTCAAATGTTTGTGAAAACTTTCACAGAGATCGAATTGCTGATAGTCAGCTTTTAGCATGTTCTTGCCCCTCTTGGCATTTGTCTTTCTGATCTTCTGTACCTGAGTGGTATGTGCCAAGGGCAGGATCCACTTCTTTGGCTGGCCATGGGAAAATTCTCCCCACACGTTGGCCCCTCCACGGCAAAGGGGAGCGAGGAGGGCTGATTGACAACAGCCTACCGCCTCCCCTGGCTCCGCATCTCCTCTACAAGTCCCTCAGAAATGCCACCTATCAAACAGCTGCAGGACAGTCAAGCGTCTTCACACATAGTCTCTCTACCCTTTCCTCACTCCTGGCTGGCCTGACATAGAGGTGGTTAGGAAGAGACCTTTTGTACAACAGATGAAATACTCCCTGACATTGTGCCATGCCTGGCACTACTGTCAGTGCTTCTCTGCTATTCATAGGGTTTTCCATGGCAGATTGTTTTGGGAGTGGGCTGCTGTGTCCTTCTCCCTAGCCTGCAGCACCCAGTATTCCCAGGCGGTCTCCCATCCAAGGACTAACCAGGTCCAGCCTTGCTTAGCTTCCAAGATCTGATGAGATGGGATGCCAGGGTGGTACGGCCATAGACATGTTGGGAAGCAGCATGGTCCAGTTCAAAGGCCCAGCTTCAACAGGTGCTACCTTTGGGAATTGGGGTGAAGGTTCCACCTGTCTATTTCTCATTTATAAAACTGGAATATTAGTCGACCCTTCCCAGGGCTGGGGTGTGTGCTCAACAGGATGTGAGCAAGAAGTTTTGGTAATTCTTTCTTCACCTAGACCAGCGATTCTCCAAGTGTGGGTTCCACGTGAGCCACATTGCTGGGGGTGGGGCCCAGCAACCTGAATTTTAACATACCCTCTGAGGGTGCTGACAGGCACCCAGATCTGAGAACCACTTCCTCAGGCTATGGTTACTCTGCACCTCACACACCAAGACCTTCCTGAAAGAAACATCTTTCCAGTGCCTTGCGTGCTGTGTGTTTTCCTGCTCGTGGACCATGACCCCATGTCCCTTTTTCCTCCCTTCTGTGCCCTGGCTGACTCCCATAAAGCTTCTAGATCTTAACTCAGAAGTCACTCCCTCCTAGAAGTGGAGGTGTCAAGGTTTCTGAATCCAGGAAATTTCTCTTCTGCACCCATGAAGGCCAGGGGGCTGCCAATTCAGCTCAGCCACTTCTCTGACCACAAGAGAGGGCTCCCATGGATCTTGATCCCGAGATGACTAGCTGGTTAGTAAGTGCTAGTTTTGAACATGCAACCCAAAGGGAGCATCCTTCCTCTTGTCCCTCGGCCCCCTTCCTCCTTCAGATCTCCACAGATATCACAACACACACTTAGGATCTGACCAGGGAGGTGGTCTCTGGAGCACGCTGATGAACCATCCTTATTCAGGGCAGCATCCTTTAAGGTATTTGCAGCCTACTGCCAGGCCAGGTTCTAAACCTCAGAAGAGCTAACCCAATTTGTGATTTCTTAAATAATGTTTTCTCCATTAGCACTTGGTAACTGTTAACCTGGGGAAAATGATGATAAGGCCACATGATGTCTGAAAGTCCAGCGCACTGAGTTAATAATCATTGACTTTCTCACATGGTAAAGGGAATCGAATTTTAAGGAAGGCATGCTCGTGACATTTTAAATTGAGAAAGGGGAGAAAATTCAAATTTCCTTCTGTATATAACCAAAGGGAAGTAAAAATGAAGGATTAATACAATAAAATATAGCATTGGTAAGTTCGCCTTTGAGTAAATGTAAGACATACTGAATTCACATTGTTGTTGTTGTTAGGTGCTGTCAAATCAGTATTCCACTCATAGCAACCCTGTGTACAACAGGCAAAACACTATTGTCAGTACTTCTCTGCTATTCATAGGGCTTTCAATGGCACATTGATTTTGGAAGTGGGTTGCCAGGTCTGTCTCCCAAGCCTACAGCACCTGGTGTTCCCAGGTGGTCTCCTATCCAAGAACTTACCAGGCCCGACCCTGTTTAGCTTCTGAGATCTGATGGGATTGGATGCCACAGGGCTACGGCTGCAGGCCGTCACATTAGGAGTTGACAAAATGTTGGTGACTGAATGACTGAATGTCCCAGAAGCAACATGACATACAAGCTACTGTGTGCTAATATTGGGGGCCTGTGCTGTGCATAAGTTAGGGGAGGACCCACAATGATGAATAATTTCAGTATGAGTTCCCCTCTGTGCAGCCTGTCATGTGCTGGGTGAGTAGAGAATGCAGTCTAGGAAGGCTTCGTGGAGAAGGAAGAGCAGTTGGTGGAGAGGTAACAGTGAGGACAAGTAGAGAGATATAGCGCATGCAGATGAAAAAGGTTCTTCAAGGAGAGGTGCGTGGATGGTTCTGTGAGGTGAGGGCAGGCACTCCTTGCCCTAGGAGGGTGGCTCTGAATGGGCACCCCAGGTCCTCCTGCTTCCACAACTGGCTCCCCCTTAGGCTGGCAGGAGGCCCAAGAGAGAGAGAGGCACCTCTCATCCGTGTTCCCTACATGGTTTGCTGAAGTGTGCCCCGTGAGGCGTCATCCCTAAAGTTTCTGATTCTGTGGACTGGGGTAGGGGCCTGAGAAGTCCATTGGTAACAAGTTCCCAGGTGAGGTTACCAAGCCAGAGAACGCCCCTTCCAGAATGAGCGTTCTAGCTGTTCCCCAGAGAAAGGCATTGAGTCCTTGCCTAAAGGGCTGGAGCAAGGACAGGGCTGTGAAACCCGTCCCGCTGCTGAGCAGATCTTTGGCACGGGCCTTATGCACACCCTGAGAGAGTGTTTGAGCCACTCCCTGGCCTGCCTTCGTCTACCCAAGTCAGCTATCCCAGGGCAAGGCCGAGGGCCCCCGCCCAGCGCTCTGCAGTTTCACTGCCCCAAGCACACACACGGCAGGCCCCAGAGATAGTCGGGGCCTTGGAACGCACTTCCAGATACCTGGGAATTGGCACCCTTTGAAAGAAATTGTGCCTGCGTTAATTATTCCACCCCAGGGAGTGACTCAAAGAGGGATGGGGTAGCTAATTATGCACCCTCCTCGCCTGCAACCAGATGCCAGATTGGGAAGCTCTGGGTTCTAATTGTGCCATTAACTCTGATTCGATATGTGTGGCTCTTTATTCTTGTTGCTGTTAACATCCTAATCTGCGCTTCTTCATCTTTGAAGTGGGGATGAGGTCGCTTTATTGTTTCAGGAATGGATGCTCAGTTGCTGCTTATTAAATGCTAATTAGTACATGATAAGTGCAATTAGAGGGCCAGAGAGGATTGCCCAGCAGCACAAAGCCGGCCACCCCAAGCAAAACCAGTTCCCCAGCTCGAGAGAGAGCAATTGGGAAGCACAACAGCCTGCAAGAGCTTGCTGCCAAGGCCACGCTCCAGCTGCTGTCTATGTTTCCACCTTTTCATATTGTATATGCGCTTTATGTCTCATTTCTTCCAACAGACTCCAACGTACTGGCTAGATGTGCCTTCCAAGGGGCATCCTGAGCCTGCTGTAAGATTCAGACATTGGGCCAGTGAATGGGCTGCTTCTTTGGCTTATGTTGGGTGTTGTGGAATTCATGTTGTTGTTGTTGTGCTGTCAAGTCGGATCTGACTCATAATGACCCTCTGTACAACAGACACAACACTCCCCAACACTGTACCATGCCCGGCACTATGTCAGTGCTGCTCTGCTATTCATAGGGTTTTTCAGGGCTGATCAGTTTTTTGGGAGTGGGTTGCTGGGTACTTCTCCTAAGCAACCTGGTATTCCCAGGCGGTCTCCCATCCAAGTACTAACCAGGCCTGACCCTGCTTAGCTTTCAAGATCAGGCAGGATCAGTCACTATGGTGGTACAGCTGCAGGCATGGAACTCCTAAGAACTCCTAACAATGCAGGTGTTGCTTCAACCACACACAGACCCCAGTTCTGAGGTCTCTGAGACTCTCTCCTCTTTCCCTGGTTGTTGTCATTAGGCGCCTTCCAGTCAGGTCTGACTCAGAGTGCTGCTCATAGGGTTTTCAATGGCTGGTTATTTCTGAAGTGGGTTGCCACATTCTTCTCACATTTTTGCAGTGCTGGGGATCAAACTCAGGTCCTCAGTGAGTGCGGAGCAGTGCCCTACCCACTCAGCTAAACCCCAGCCCCCTCTTTCCCTTAGGGGCATAAACACTCTTCTGCCACTGCAGGCAGGAGGAGTAGGAGGAACAGGTGGGCTCAGACCACTCAGTTTCTTCCTAAGAACACGCTGTCACCAAGCAGGCATCCCTTGATGCCCTGATGACACTCCTGTCCTCAGTTTCCCTGGCTGCAAGGGCACCTGGGAAAGCAAGTACATCCCTAGGAGTGAAGGCCTGGGTATTCTGGACAGAAACCACAGCATGAGTGGCAAGGAAGGAGAGAGCAGGTTGGGGCTGCCCAGCGGCTGCATCTGGAGGCCTGCAGCACACGGTGGGAAACCCTGTGTCCACCTCCTCCTCAGTGCGCAGCTTGCTCCATCTCATGCCTTCCAGCTTCCTTGCAGGTATTATTATAATCATCACCCTCCTGCCACCGTCCAGCAGTGGTTGTCAGGGTTCAGTGAAGTCACACGGAACCTCTAGAAGTTCAGGCAAACAGCAGCCTGAAGTGACCCCGTGCCTGGATCCCACTGCCCCCCTGCGCCCCTGCACAGGGTACCTGGGCCTTCCCAGAGCCCTGCAGAAAGCTCCGAAGAGCCCCTGGCAGCCCTGTGGTCAGGGGAGCGCAGGGCCCCTCTGTTCTTTCCCGTGCAGGACTTTGCTCCTCCCCGAGGACGGGATTCTGAAAGCCCGCACACACGGTCACCACGTCGCAGCTGATCTTTGAGCTCTAAGAGCATAAAACCTTCTAGTGTCTTGTTTTTGTCGGTCAGAGTCCAGGCTGCGGCTCCCCGCTCACATGGGCTGGCTCCGCGCCAGTCTGCTGTCCCAGAAGGAGGAAGGACAGGGCCTAATCACCCCCCAATTGATATGTAACTTGCCCTAATATTGACCCTGGCTCTGTGGTTAGTGATTCCCATCGCAGGGTAAATGATTGGTCTGTTTTGGCTTTTACCCTGTTTGACTCTTTCAGAGGCCTCAGCACCGTTCCAAAGGAGAAAAATTGAGTGGCAGTTTCTCCAGCCTCACTCCTGGTCCTGAGTAGGTGCGGTGGCAAATTTCAGTAAATCTTCAGGATTGTCCAGAGGGGGTGGCTGGCCTTCATTAAATAAGACAGGCAGAAAGTCCCCCCGTTGGAGACAGATCTATGTCACTCTGTGCGAGTAAATCATAATAGGAATAATAGCGATTGACGTCAACATTAATTCAACACTCAAGGAGTGCCGATGCACGTTAGGGTTGAGCGCTTACTTATTCCTCAATTGCTAACTCCCAGGTGTCTGCTGAGTCCCAAATTCAGTGTAGCCTTATGAGGTTAAGACCACAGGATTCCTGCCCTTAGTGGAGACAGAGGCCACCATGAGTTCCCAGTCACAAGAGCGGCAGGAGAGAACACTAATGATTATTTGGAGCCATACAAACATTGTCTTCGCCGTGCTGAGTGCTCAGGACATATTACATTTTTAACTGTTATCACCATTGCGACCTCATATATAAATTTGCTTTGGGATGCCATATTTCACATTTGGCAGCTAAGGTTTAGAGAGGTTAAATAACCTGTCCAAGGTCACAGAGCTGGTAAGATTCAGGAGCGAGGATGGAATCCCATTCTGTTTGATTCCAGAGACCAGACTCTTAACACCAAGCTGGACTGCTTAGGGCCCAATGCTGGCTCTGCCTTTTACCACCTTTGCAAACTCAGGCAAGTTGCATAAACTCTCTGGACTCAGTTTCCTAATCTGTAAAATGGGTTTATAACATCTCTTTTGCAGGGGGGTAGGGAAAAGTAAATGGGTTAGCACATGTGAAGTGATAGGGATAGTGAATATACGGTAAGACTGGGACCTTCTACACCTCCCAATAGTCTGAGCCACACATTGCACCCAAAGGACATTAAACACAGACCTCTGCCAGACATGGAGGAGAGACCGCAGGCACGTGAGGCCATGTTCACAAAGGCAGTCTGGAAATCTGGGAGGCACGGAGAGATCTGAAGGACCCCCTAACAGTGTGGGCAATGGAAGGGAAATTGTGTGGAAGGAAGTGGGCACAGCAGAAGCTTGGGATGGGGGTGCTCTGCAGAGGAGGTCAGGTGCTCTCTAAAGGCAGTGGGGGCTAGAGTTTAGCTCAGTTGGAAGAGTGCTGCTCTATGCACTCTGAGGCCCTAGGTTCCATCCCTAGCAAAACTGGGAGAAGGATTTGGCAGTCCCCCCTCATTGAAAACCCTATGAATAGCAGAGAAGCCCTAACATAGTGTCAGGCACGGCACAGTGTCGGGGAAGGTTTTGTTTTGTTGTACTTAGAATCCCTATGAGTTGGACCTGACTCAATATCACCTAACAACAAAGGTGATGGGGAGAGGATTAAAAAGTATGAAATGGAGAAATGACCCCCTCTCTCCAAAGAAGAAATGATTCTAGAACCATAGCTCAAGTCCTGCCCTGGCCTTGTTGGAGACAAGAAAATTACGTGACAGATGGGCTGGGGAAGGTGCTGAGCTCTCTAGTGACTTTGCCGTTTGTAGGCAAGGACAGCAGCCTGCATGGGGGACTTCACAGCTGGTGGGCTCTGACCAGGGAATGATCTTTGGTTTCTAAGTCCTTGGAAGCTGACATCTGTCTAAGTGGACTCAGGCTGAATGCAGTACCCTTCCTGAGGAATGGGGTGGCGCGCACACAGGCCAGGCCAGATCTCAGGGGAAAGGTTTGCCTGTGAGGGCTGGGTGGGCTCCGTGACCCACTGGGACCTCCTTGTGGCTGCTTCTGCTCTCGAGAAGGTGCCCAGAGGTGGAGAATGGAAAATGGACTCAGTGGGCCTGGCCCTCCCACCCGCCCCAGGAAGAGGGCCAGCCTCCACCATTTCCCAGATCCCTGTGGGCAGCGACAAAGGAGCTTTTGAGGATAAACAAATGCAGAATTGAGAAAATAAGGAAGGAGCTGGCATCTGAAGAATGTGACTATTTAGAAAATGCTGGAGAGGGAGACAGAGCAGGCTGTTCTGGCCGAGGGCGGGCAGTCGGAGGCTTAAGGGCTTGGAACAGAAAACTGCAAAAAAGGAAGGAAGGAAGGAAAAAACTATCTTGGTGGAGAAGAGGCTCCGTCAGGATGGACTGTTCCCCACAGGCAAAAATGAAGGCTGTGGAAGAGATGACTTCAAGGGACTAGCGTGGAGTTGGGCACCTCCATCTCTCAGGCCTCGGCTAGCCAGGACGCTGTCAGAGGCAGCCACTGCCTCTTCCCAGGGCCCAGGAAGTTCAGTAGCTGACTGTATTATGATTTATTTATTCATTGACTCAGGTATTCTAAGGAATTTCAAACTACCAATTTCTAAAGTAGAGCAGAGCAGAAGCCCAGAGAATGACCAACGTGGCAAAAAATGTGGCAAAAGCAAGGAGGGGGCCTGGCTGCCACATTCCTTCAGCTATTTAGACAATGGCAAATGGCAAGAAATGAATCGTTTAAGCCCTCAATCTGAACTTTGCAAATATTTGATTTTCCATTCAAAGGTCCTAACTCCTTGCTTTTTCTTACTTCAAATACTTATGTTTGTTCATCCATTCATTCAACCACTTGACGCACATTTGTTACACATCTAATAAGCCCTAATACTTCCTATGTGAGCCAAGTTCTATGTGCCCAAGAACTTGACACTCAGCCATACTGTAAGGCAGGTTTTGTTATTATCACCACTTTGTTGTTGTTGTTGTTGTTAGGTGCCTTGGAGGTGGCTCTGACTTACAGCGACTCTAAGAACAACAGAATGAAACACTACCCACCACTGTGACATGCATATGATCTTTTTGTTTCAGCCTACTGTTACAGACACTATGTTTCTTCTCATTTTGAGTTGTGCCACATCAGTGAAAGGAGGTCTCAGGGGTTTTCCTCCATTTCCATCATTAAGGCCAACTCTACTTTGAGGAGGCAACTTTTCCCCAGTCTTCTTTTGAATGCCTTCCAGCCTGGGAAGCTCATTTTCCAGCACTCTGACAGTGCCTCTCTGCTATTCATAGGGTTTTCAATAGCTAATTGTTTCAGGAGTGGGCTGCCAGGTCCTTCTCCCTAGTCTGTCTTAGTCTGGAAGCTCAGCTGAAACCTGTATTTCATGGGTGGCCCTGCTCGTATCTGACATACCAGTGGCATAGCTTTAAGCATCACAGCAACACACAAGCCACAACAGCACGACAAGCTGATAGACACATGGGGGTTCCCCATTTTACAGATGGTGAAATTGAGGTACAGACAGTAAATTAGCTTCCTACGGCTGCTACAGAAAATCCCCATGAACTTAGTGGCTTTAAACAACAAACTCTCGTTACCTATGTATTCTGGAGGCCAGCCATCCAACATGGCTCTCACTGGGCTCCCATCAAGGGTCCGCTGGGTTGTGTTCCTTATGGACACTCCAGAGGAGAAGGTGTTTCCTTGGCTTTTCCTGTTCGTGGAGTCCCTCTGCATTTCTTGATGCGTGACCCCTTCCTCCACCTTTCAGGCTAGCAACAGCAGATCACGTCTCATTCAAGGACACATGACCGGCAAGGGGCAACCTTGGATTCTAGTCTTTGTGGTCTAGCGCCTCCTACCTCCTATGTGCCAAGACTTGGCGAGGGCCTGGGGATGTATCAGTACAAAATACTCTGTCTCTGATCTTGTACCTCTACATTCTGTGGCTTTTTTTGGAACTGGGTCTCACTCCTTCTGAACAGGAAGAGTGTGAGGTCCAAAAGGATGGAAATAAACTTTGAACTAGAGAACGGGCAAGAAGAAGTAATATTGTGATGGGTAAACTGAATGAACACTTAGAGAAGAATGTGAGCTATAGAGGGGTGGTCGAGGAAGAGGGCACTGAGGATTGGGACAGCTGAAGACACCATTAAAGCTCACTGAGGACACTGCCTGGGGTCAGTCTGTAGTCCCTTTGCCTCAACTGTGGTTATCTGTGGACCTCTGTGAAAGTTGAAGTCCAGCATTATTTCAATGTGCTTTCTGCACATCTGTGTAAATGCACTGGGGTTCGCTTTCCCCTATGTGTGTGAACACTGGAGCTGGGCACACATCTCATGTGCCTGGGCCACTTCTAGCCCTAGCATAACCACTTGACTGCAGCCAGCTGGGCATTTCTCATGGATCTACAATGCAGGTGGTGATGGTTGTTGTTAGATGCCATTGAATCAGATCTGACTCACGGTAACCCTCATAGGATTGTGTTTGGGAGTGGACTACCACATCCTTCTCCCATACAATGCAGGTAGCTGCTGGAAAAACAGAGTTGATCTCCAAAGACAGACTCACACCTTTCCCAATGTCTCCTCCTAACCAGGCACCCATCATTTATCCCCAACTCATAGTGACCCTCATAGGGTTTTCAATGGCTGATTGTTTCAGGATTGTTCTTGGGAGTGGGATGCCATGTCTTCCTGTTTTTGCAGTGCTGGGGGTCAAACCCAGGGCCTCAGAGAGCACAGAGCAGCACCCTAACAACTGAGCTAAACCCCAGCCCCACATTTAGAATCAGAGGACGGAACTGAGCCCAGTTCTTGCCAGGTGCTGACAGATCTAGGATTCTGGAGCCTCAGTTTCCACATGTGCATAAATAGGGATTGTTACAACACCTTACATGACTCTCCTACAAAGATTAGTTAAGGTAAACAACGGTAGCTCAGACACCTTAACTGGAGTTGACATGAAGTTGAGATGGACATAAATGAGCCTTGTGACTGGAAGGCACAGACGAGTAAATCTTATCATTAAAACAAGGCACCTTGATGGAACAGGGGCTTACTTGGGGGTCTGGGATAGGCCCAGCTCAATTAGAGATGGGTCCCTAGGAATAAAAAGAGCAATGTTTTAACCGATGCCTTGGAAATCACTGACTTCAATGAAATTTATCTTCTTGGGATGTTGTTGTTAGGTGCCGTTGAGTCAGTATCTGACTCATAGTGACCCTGTGTACAATAGGCGAAACACTACTGTCAGTGCTTCTCTGCTGTTCACAGGGTTTTCAATGGTGGATTGATTTTTGGAAGTGAGTTGCCAGGTCTGTCTCCCAAGCCTACACCACCTGGTGTTCCCAGGGGGTCTCCCATCCAAGAACTAACCAGGCCCGACCCTGCTTAGCTTCTGAGATCTAACAGAATCAGATGCCACAGGGCTATGGCTGCAGGCACTTTCTTGGGATCGTGAACACAAATTTGAGCATAACCAAAATGCCTTTGTTTAATTTGCCCCTTGAACCTATGATCTGATCCTCAGGGAAAGGAAATCTCCATCTTGGAAAACAGATTTTGTTTTTTTTTAAATCCAAAATATACCTGCTGCCAAGTTTTATTAATAGAGAGAAGACAATGGTTGAAGGCCCAATGTCAAATGTCTCCTGAATGTCCATGGACTGGTCAAAGAGAACATTCCTGAGGTGCCTTGGGAATGGTCTGTGCCTAAATGGCATTGTTGGAATCCAAGGAGAGCTTCTCAAGGGAAAATATATGCCTGGAAATGTCTGACGAGGCCTGGCTGTTGGAGGCTTATTATTGCCATTTGTCACAGGACAAGTCTTTGCTGTAAAGATTTCCTCCCTCAGACCTAATGCAAGAAAACTCAGAACTTTACATTCTGAGCCCAGGAGCTAAAATGGCTTTGATGTTTCAGGATGTGGACTCTTGCTGGCTGATCCCTAACCCTGGCTCTGACACGTCCTAGCTGGGTGATCTTGGGAAGTCTCTGAACTTCATTTAGTTCATATGCTTACCTACTAGTTCTCAACCCACAATGATTTTTCCCCACAGGGGGACCTCTGGCAAAGTCTGGAGATAGTGTTTGTTATCACAACAATGGGGGCAGGGAAAAGGGATGCTACTGGCTTCTGATGGGTCAAGGCTAGGAGTGCTGGTAAGCCTCCTATAGCACTCAAGACAAACCCCTCACCCAAACAAAGATTGCTCTAGTCTCAGATACCAAAAGTGCTGAAGTTGATAAAGCTGGTGGCACAACAGAATAATGGCAGCACTGCCATTCATGGCTATGAGAGCAGTACATCAAGCACAACGTTCCACCTGCTTATATAGCCACCATCTCTTCTGCTCTACACACCCTCTCTCCTGTACTGGAAACCACTGCCTTCATAACCAGGTCTGGTATGCATTTTTCACAGAGGCCTTTGGAGGTAGAAAAGAAATAAGTCATTCAGGTGAGGGCATGAATGGATTCTCAATGTTGTTGAAAACTCTCACACTTTGGCCCACTCCTCACAAATTCTCCTTCCCAGGAAGAAGACCAAGTACCATGAGGAGTATTACTACCTCAATTACAATAATTGTCACCATGTATCTGGCACTTTATATACATTATTTTAATTTCATATTTCCTATAACCCAGCAATTAGGTCTTACTGTTGCCCAGATGGCCAAGACTCAGCAAATATTAAGTAACTTGGCCAAAGGATATGGCTAGAGAGAGGCAGTAGCCAGATTCAATCCCATATCCACTTGACTTAGATCGAACATTCTATGATTCCATTGGCTTCAGGGAGAGATACACAGTGCAGAAATTGCTGCAGTCTGGCCCTGGGACCAGCAAGCCAAGCTAAATGTCCGTTCATGTCTAAAGAATGTCTGTGTGTCTCTCTCCAGCTATCTGGCAAGACAGAAAGACATTAGGTGCCTAATCGGACATACTTGTTTCAGGCATTGAAAATGACCTTAAAGAGTTAAACCTCTGAGCATTTGTAATCATCCTTTCAAATGATATTAAAAATTCATTTTCTAGAACATTGATGGAGCTCCTCCCCCACCTTAAGCCACAGAATCTATGTTTTCACAATCCATAACTCTAACCCAATCTTGGAAGAAATGTTAAAATAATAAACATGTTACTCGTGATGTGTGGCTGTTTAATGATGCCACTATTGAGCAAGGAAATTAGACCCATGTCAGATGTGGTTTTGAAGGAGATACCTACAGAAGGGAGAGACTTTGAAAGAGATTTTTCTTCCTGGGAAAAGTGTGTGGCCTGGGGACCTCTCTTCCTAGAGTTTCTTAAAAACACATTGGCTTTTCTCCTTCCTTTCTGACTCGTGTTCCAAACGTGTGTTTATCTATTCATTTTAAGATTTCTCTTGCTTAATGGGATCATAATTGATGATTTCTCAAATTTAAGCTTTTGTTAATGTTGTTTACTTTTTCATTGCGAGTATGGTGAAGATATCAACACAAGGGTGGTATTCTTCACAGCTGATTTCTGAACATACTCTGACATTCTTGCCTTCTAAAAGGCTATATAAATGGGATGCCTTAGTATTACAAAATATGTATGTGACTTACATGTGTTCTTACGTTCACAAAAAGAATTCATGGACATAAGATGAATTTCCCAAAAAATCTCCATCCCAGTAGCTAGCCTTCCCAGATGTGTCATTTAGTATTCATCTTTGTACTTTCTCCTGATGATAGAGTCTCACTGCTCTTGAGTGTGTTTGACAGCCAGGCAACATCCACATCACCTGCAAGCATCTCAGGAATGCAGAATCTAGGTTCCACCTCAGCACTACTGACTCAGGCTCTGTACCACTATTGAAAGCCCCAGGTGAACAACGTGCACATTCAAATTGGAAAGACTGCGTCTAAAGTCACTTGGTTAAGGATACATTGCCAGTAACATTGTCAGACTCAGCTTCTCAATTGAAGGTAGGTATGGGACTTAAATTTTCTTTCATTCCTAAAGTTATAGTAACCACTGAGCAATTTTCTCTGCACATTCCATAGAAGGCATTGGGAACACCTGATTTCAGGGTGATTCCTGTCTCTAGCTGCTTTTCCATGCAAAGGGGACAGACCATAGAGTGGAATTCTGCAAGAGAACATTTTGAAATGTTAGGAATGTTCTATATCTCTCCTTTCCAAATGGAAGCCACTAGCCACACCTGATCCTGCAGCCATAGCCCTGTGGCATCTGATCCCATCAGATCTTGGAAGCTAAGCAGGGTCGGGCCTGGTTAGTACCTGGATGGGAGACTGCCTGGGAACACCGGGTGCTGCAGGCTTGGGAGACAGACCCGTCAACCCACTCCCAAAAATCAATCTTCCATTGAAAACCCTATGAACAGCAGAGAAGCACTGACAATAGTATTTCCCCTGTTGTATGTAGGGTCACTATGAGTTGGATATCGACTCCATTGCACCTAACAACAACAAGCCACACCTGGTTATTGAGCCCTTGAAATTTGAGTAGTGCAACTGAGGAATTACCTTTTCATTTTAATTCATTTAGGGTTCAACAGCCACAAATGGCTAGTGGCTACCATACTGAATAGAGCAACCACAGAAGACCTCAATGTGGTAATGAGTGGGAGGAAGAAAAAGCTCTCAGAGTCCCTGGGCCAAGCCAGACCTCCATAACCTTGGATTAGCCCCCAAATTGAGGACTAACTAGAGATGACTTAGAGACTTCGGTAGGTTTAAAGCTTACAACATTCCCTTTCTCTGCCTGATCACCCATGTTGAGCTCTCCCTCCATTCAGAGTTGGAGCCAAGCTTGATTTCCTATGTTCAGATTTCCTAAAACACCCAGTTTTCTTCTTCTACCAAATTCCTTTTCATCCTTTGAGATCTGATATAAGTCTCTTTCCATTCTTCATCAGTGTCATTTCTTTTGTGCTGCCTTCTCCCATTGTGCTCATATTTTGGTAGAAGGTAGTATGGTCAAGAAAGGGATTAGAAGAGTAAGACCTGGAGACTTGCAGATCTGAGTTCAAATCCCAGCCTTGATTTCTAACCTCTCCGAGCCTCAGCTTCTGTATCTGATCTAGGGAGGTAAAGGAGGGCATGTGCTTACAAGGCGATTGTGATTTAAAGGATGGTGTACTTACTTCAGGGCCTAAAATATTGTGAGCCCTCAAGAAACTTATTTGTGCTACACTTATTTTTATCTGTATGTCATAAGCATTGCTATATTTTTGACGCCTAATTACAAACCTGTGTGATATGAACTCCATGATTTCTCTGTACAATAGATTGCCTGGCACGAGGTAGATATTCAGAGCATGTTTACTGAATACACAAATAAACTGGTGAGTGGGTAAGCTGGATGAGCATTTAGGTGGATAAGTGCTTCATTAGCCCATGGAGATGTCCAATGAAAACAATTTTTTCCAGAGCCAATAGTATTTAAAAATGACCATCAGGAGCCAGGCATGGTGGTGCAGGCCTGTAATCCCAGCAACTCAGATGGTGGAGGTGGGAGAAGATGGCAAGTTCAAGGCCAGAGGTAGCCTGTGTAATTTAGTGAAATCCTGTCTCAAGATGAAAAGTAAAAACTGGGCTGGGGGTTCAGCTCAGTGGTAGAGCGCTTGCAAAGTATGTACAAGGCTTTGAGTCCAGCTCCCAAGTGTTGAAAAAAATTAATTAATTATAAATAAATAAATAAATAAATATGATTTCTTGTATGGGGAGATGGTCCTCTGCCTAATTCTAAGCCGGACTGCAAATCTACTGCCTATTTGCTGAAGTGAACAAGGGTGACAGAATACTTCTTTATTATGTTGTTGTTGTTAGAGTCAGATGTGACTCATAGCAACCCTCATAGGGTTTTCAATGGATGATTTGTTTCAGGATTGCTTTGGGAGTGGATCACCACATCCTTCTCCCATTTCTTTATTACATTGTTGTTGTTGTTAGGTGCCGTAGAGTCAGTATCGGACTCATAGTGACCCTCATAGGGTTTTCAATGGCTGACTGTTTTGGGATTGCCTTGGGAGTGGATTGCCAGGCCCTTCTCCCATTTTTGCAGTGCTGGGAATTGAAATCAGGACCTTGGAGACTGCAGGGCAGCACTCTACCAACTGAGCTAAATCCCAGCCCTTTCTTTATTATAGGAATGAGAAAATGTCCAGGAAAAATGATATAAAATTTTAAAAGAACATAACTTCATCAACAACATAAAACTACAAATTCTTAAAATGTCAAAAGCATTTCCTTCTAGTCTTTTTTCCTACTTATATATATTTCTTTCAAATGTGAGTTTACATTACATTTGTAATTTAGTTGCATACTTTTAAATTTTTACAAACAATCTGACATACAAACAACATAAAGTTGTTCCCAATTTGGAGCAAGTAGGACCCTCACACACTGCTGGTGGGAGGAAAAATTGGTACAGTCATACATAAAACCGATGGTCTCTGTTAACGCTGAATAGGTACATCTCAAAGATCCAGAAACTCTACTTCTAGGTACAGGCCCTGCAGAAATGTACTCACACCATCACCAAAAGAAACCTACGGAATAATCGTAACAGCACTGGACATCCAGTCACAACTGGAGATGACTCAGATGCTTATCAAGAGCACAATGGATAATTAATTATAATCTATTCGCATAGTAGAATGGGAACATGAAGACTAGATCTGCACATGGATGACATTTTACAAACAAAATATTCAGCGAAAGAAGCCAGGGGAAAGAGAATACAGACTCCATTTGCAAAGTTTGAAAACAGACAAACTGATCTGAAGCATTAGAAGCCCTTTGTATAACAGAATAAAACACTACCCAATGCTGTGCCATGCACAGGATCGTTTGTGTTTGAGGCCCAATGTTGCAGCCAATGTATTTCTTCTCATTTTGAGTTGTGCCACATCAACAAAAGAAGGTCCCAGGGGCTTTACTCCATTCCCATCATTAAGATGGACTCTACTTTGAGGAGGCAACTCTTCCCCAGTAGGTTTTTGAATGCCTTCCAGCCTGAGGGGGTTCTCATTTTCTAGCACTCTCTGACAGTGCTTCTCTACTATTTGCAGGGTTTTTATTGGTGATTGTTTTGGAAGTGGGCTGTAGGGTCCTTCTCCCTAGTCTGTCTTAGTCTGGAAGCTCAGCAGCAATCTTTCCACCATGGGTGGCCTTGCTGGTATCTGAGATACCGGTAGCATAGCTTTTAGCATCACAGCAACACATAAGCCCGTACAGCATGACAAACTGAGACACGTGAGGGTTCTTATTGTTAGATACATTTATCTCCCATTTGTTGTTGCTGTTATTTGTTAGCCCCTTTCAACAATGCCTTGATGACAATCCCTGTATGTGATTTAAAATGTGGATAGAGGTTTATTTCCTTAGAATCAATCCCAACAAGTGAACAGATAGGGTGTTGAGACCCTTGATGCTATTCTATATGGCACATAAAAGGCTGTTTGGATTGTTATTCTTGATGCTCATTCATTTGTTTGTGTGATATATGGTCACGCCGTCAGGACTCTATGCAATTCCAACTTTGGAGCCTCCTGGATGCAAATGAACAGGGCTCCCACCCCACCACCTGAGGGCCCTCTCAAGATAAAAATATTTTTTGAAGAGCAACATCCTAAGTGAGAATTCATGCTTCTCATTTTGACTTCTTTCTGCTCAAGGATGGCTTTTCCAGGGGCAGGCAAGAGGGAGCCTGTTCCATGCAACTCAATTTCCCAGCTCGGGGAGAAGCCAAACAGTGCCTACTCAGTGCAGAGGGTGACACGAAGACCTAGATTCCCACACAGGCAATTTCATGCACAAGATGGTTCTATTTTGCTCTGTGCGCTGAGCTGGAGTTGAGGTGCACTCTGGAGGCCCTGACAGATCTTCAGCTGTAATAGTACAAACATGCTGCTACAAGAGTTGAAAAGCATTCTGAAAGATTTGCTTAGTTTTTCAAGAAGAATTGCCAATTCCCAGCTAGCACGAGGCCATCTACCAAGGTAGGGTAGAAACCAACAGGGTGAATAAGCACAGCATCGCAGATAGATCCTAATGTGAATGTTGGGCTAGTAGTGGGAGCTCTGAGCTATGCTTATATTGCTGCTAGGGTGCCCAGGAGTCACCAGAAAGCTGACAAGTGGAGGGTTCACAGCATACATAGAAGGAATTGATTTAAGACATTCATTCTCACATCCTGTTCTCCCAAAGAGGAGCTTCTGAATCTAATGACAGGTGCTGGAGGAGAGAGGCAAGTGCGCTAATCATTCTTAAAAGGGGAGACAATGGAGCCAAATCCTTTTGCATATTTGAGGCAAAAGGTTTTCATATTTAGTTTTATTGAGCTAGGTTCTTTCCCAAGCATCGTTCAGCTTTGCATGCAGTGATAAAGGTGATATTTCTGCCTTATCCATTTCAACCTGATCCTGGTGACCTCACTAAGGAAATGTGGTGAATGTCTACCCTAAATCCAGAGCCACTGCTGGCGACTTCTTGCCATGACACCAACAGTAAAAGAAGTCAGTGAGTCACACTTACTTGGATTGTTGTTGTTGTTGTTGTTAGGTGCCGTTGAGTTGTGTCCGACTCATAGCAACCCTCACAGGGTTTTCAATGGCTGACTGTTTTGGGATTGCCTTGGGAGTGGATTGCCAGGTCCTTCTCCCATTTTTGTGGTGCTTGGAATTAAACTCGGGACGTTAGAGACTGCAGAGTGGCGCTCTACCAACTGAGCTAAATCCCAGCCTGTTACTTGGATTGTAGCCCCAACTAAAAGAGCTGGTTCAAAAGACAAAGCGAATGATCAGGCCTTTCCTTGGATGGTCTAGATAAAAGACAGGGCTGTTAGGATGATGTGTTAGGGAAGGAACAGGCGAAGGAGTTGGGGGACACAGGAGAGTAATGCAGGGGTCCCTGTATGGACATGATCTCAAGGGTTTGCCGAAACTCCTCACCTCCTTCCTCCACATGTGAACAAAGTATATGCCTATCAAAATCCCTCAATTATTTTTCTCATAGGGCAAATGTTATTTAGTTGAAATCAAAAGCAGGTGATCAAGAATGCCCATCTAAATATAATATCAATGCTCTTTTTCAGCTGTAATAAATAAAGATAGCAGGACTATAGGATCAGCAGTAGGGGGATAGGGGGGAAGCAGTGGACCCTCCATGTAACAGGATCCCTGTAGCTATGAAGAAGAATGAGGTGGATCCATATGCCCTAACAGGAGAGAATATTCATTCATGATAAGCTGTGAAATGGAAAAGGCAATTATAGAACTGTATATAGATAAATAAATGGACAGAATTCTATCTATGCACATATATACATATATATACATAATGTATGTGTATATATACATTAAAAATATCTCCTGTGAAGGAAGGCAGAAATGATCTCTTATTTTACACATTTCTGTTATCTGAATGTCTCCTTTTAAATTAAGTAAATGAAATTAAAGAAAAACATAAGACAATATAAGCAGTTTCCTAGATTTCACTGAAGATCATTGCTGTATCTTTGTTTCCCAAAATGAAAGCAGCTATTTGGTGAGAGATTTAGAATAGAGAGCTTTTGTGTTAAGTTGTGGCCCTAAATGTGGAGCACAATCCCTTTAAGTGAGGATCATTTCTGTTAGGTTTTCTATGATTCTACAAACATACAGAGCTGGGGTTTAGCTCGGTAGAACGCCGCGCTGCATCCTCTGAGGCCCTTAGTTTGATCCTTAGCACTGCAAAAATGGGAGAAGGACCTGGCAATCCACTCCCAAAGCAATCCAGAAACAATCAGCCATTGAAAACTCTGTGAGGGTCGCTATGAGTCGGACAGGACTCTATGGCACCTAACACCACCACCAACACATGGATCCCAGTTACAGCTGTGACATAGATGATCTTTTCCTTCATTCTCTCACTTGCTCTTCTGCTCTGCCTGGGTGGCAGATGTGATTATGACCAGAGATGTCTCAGTTAAGAACCTATTGCATGAAACAGTAGAACCAACACTCCAGTTCATATGGCTGACCCGAAATCCCAAGCCTAGCAATGGCCCAAAGCTATCTGCATCCTCTTAGATCTCAGAAATAGAGGTCATTGAATACTACTCTGGTTTGTTGGGAATACTGATAGCTGCTCATTTTATCTTAAAAGTGCAAGCTCAAAAATCATGTCCTCTAGATTCAAAACATTTCATAGCTGTTTGACTTTGGAAAAGTTGCTTCACATCTATGGACTACAGCTTTCTCAACCACAAAACAGGGACAACAGTATGCTTATCCTTCAAGGTGGCTGAACTAATGCCTGTAGACGGTCGAGGAGGTTCTTGGCATATAAAACAAAGCCTAATTAATACCAAGGATAATTGTTAATATTTAATTTATTTTATACTTTTCAGCATATCAGGAGCTTCAATATCTTCACCTATAACATGGGGAAAGTAATGTTAATTTCTCAGGGTTTTTATGTTGCATATATAAGATAATGCCTGAAGCCATAGCCCTATGGCATCCTATCCCATCAGATCCTGGAAGCTAAGCAGGGTCAGGCCTGGTTAGTACTTGGATGGGAGACCACCTGGGAACACCAGATACTATAGGCTTGAGAGAAGGACCCAGCAACCCACTCCCCAAAATCAATCTGCCATTGAAAATCCTATAAATAGCAGAGAAGCACTGACAATGGTGTTTCTTCTGTTGTACATAGGGTTACTATGAGTCAGATATCGACTCAATGGCACCTAACAACAACAACAACAACATAGATGATAGATATAAAGTAACCACTGGGTCATAGTTTAAAAAATTGTCAACTCCTTTTCCGTGTCCGCCTTTCTACTTATTGGAGGACCTTCATTGTAGAGTAGGAATGATGTTTCTGTGAATTGATTGATAGCATCTGTGAGGACCAGAAGATCATTTTGCTGAGGTGGCCTAGGGAGTTATTGATGAGTCTGGCAAGCAGCAGAGAGGAAAAGACCCACTCTTCCTATAGGCAAAGGCTCGTGTTCCTTGAAGCCAAAGGGCAAAGAGGAAAAGGGCATTCAGAGAGCCTTTTGGAAGCCCTGGGAAACCACAAGAGTGGACAGATGGGGAGAAGCAGGTCAACACATCACAGCCTGAGTTGAAAATCCAAAGTAGAACTGCAGAGAGGGCCCTGCATGCTCATCATAGGGAACAGGGAACATGAGTTCCTCACTCCTAGAAATGGCCCTAATGGGCAAGATAGGACTACAGGAAGAGTTCAGAGCATGGGCTTCTCAATGGGGGGATATCTTAGGGAAGGAAATACTACTAGGCATGTCAAAGAGTAAAAGTTCATCAATTCCCCAAATACAAGTAAAAACTAAGGCAACTGCTTCCTGTTTCAGCCATATTTGCATTGCCCGAAGTAGACGACTACTGTGATATTTTGATATATCTCGAATTCCCAACTTGTTTTCTAATGTTTAGCTTCTCATTCCTGCCCCAATCCTTCTGGCATTGTTTTGACTATATATATAACCATATTTGGAGGATAACACCTTTACCCAGGTGGCACTGTTACTTCATCCTCCCAGGAAGCCAATGTAGGGCAATAGTTCAGAATGTAAGGATGGAGTGGCACTTACAGGGCTTGAATCTTGACTCTCTCATTTGCTAGCTGTGTGATCCTGGATAGGCTGCCTACCATCTCTGTGTTTCTTTTTTTTTTTTTTTTTTTTTTCTCATCTGTGCAGTGAAGATGAAATAATAGCACTTTCTTGATGGAGTCGCTAGAAGGATGGAATAGGATAACGTCTGGAGTTAGCTCAGCACAGTACATGGTAAACTGTAAAGGCTCAGTAATGTGAATTGTTATTTTTATCACGATGGTTTTATCCTTATTATAAGACCCTGGGAGTAAGTGGAGAGGTATCTTTCAAACAATGTCAGCTGTGCAGTTAATTTGACCCTCTCTGTCTGGTTATAGGTCTTAATGAGATGTCATCACACTTTTAGCTTCCCCATCTCTAAAATGGAGATAATAACACCTTGTAACAGTTTCAAGGGGATTAAATGAAGTAATGTCTGTGGAATGCCTGGTCCAGCCAGGGTAAGCTCTCAACAAATGCAACTGTCAATATTCCTCCTTTCTAAAACACTCAGCGTTTGGCTTCTAAGCAAGAACATCTGATTTAGAGGTGTTTTCATTTTAGTTCATTTTCATTTATTTTTATAACTAGTGAATTCAAAAAACTTGATTACTTCAATACTGTAAAAAATCTGTTGGGTGATCAAGCTCAATTCTGCAGCAAATGTTTTGATGCCTTAATTTGTACTACGTGGCTACATGTAGTTGCAGTTTCTGCCATTAAAAAAAAAAACCTTCTTTATCTTATTTTTATTTATCAGCTCAACCTTATCTGTGGGATAGCTACTTGAGAGAAAGAACAAAAGCACATACAGGCACACGTGCGCACACACACTTGCCTGCTCCTCCAGCGCACCTGTTGTTCATTGTTGAACCCTCAATGCCTTGATTTGGTTTTGTACACAGTGGGTGCTCAATAAGAGTTTGTTAAATAAACAAAATGACCTATGAGATTCCCTTTTACCATATCAGCCATCTGTCTGCTCATTTTTCTGGTCCACACTGGCCCACATCATTGTGGTGGTAGTGTTAGGTGCCATAGAGTCGGGTCCAACTCACAGCAACCATATGTACAGAAGAACGAAACTCTCCCCAACACTGTGCTGTGTCCAACACTATGTCAGTGCTTCTCTGCTATTCATAGGGTTTTCAATGGATGGATTTTCTTTACTTTTCTTTTTTTGTTTCAGAATTGTTTCAGGAAGCTGGGCATGGTGGCGCATGTCTGTAATCCCAGCGGCTTGGGAGGCAGAGTCAGGAGGATTGCATGTTCGAGACTACAGGAAGTCTATGTAACTTAGTGAGACCCTGTCTCAGGAAGTAAGGAAAAAAAAATAAAAGGGCTGGGGGTGTAGCTCAGTGGTCCAGCACTTGCAAAGCATGCAGGCGTGAGGCCCCAGGATCAACCCCCAGTACCACACACACACACACACACACACACACAAAGAATTGTTTCAGGAGTGGGCTGCCAGGTCCTTCTCTCATTTTCCTGGTAGTAGGGATCAAATCCAGGGCCTCAGAGCACCCAAAGTAGCATTCTACCCACTGAGCTAAGCCACAGCCCTTGTCACTGTGGAGGGTTATATTTCTTTCTGGTGTGTGGCGGAAGAGGCTGATATGGAGGATGGGTGGGCTGGGTCTTTGCTGAGGGCAGCAAACGAATGACTGTCCCTCTCAGATCAGGGGACGAAGTCCTGACTCTGCTGCATGACCTCAGCAAGTCATTCTCCCTCTCTGGACTTGTTCCTGAACTTGAAACCTGAAGGGCAGGAAGAGGTGACCTCTGTACCTCCTCCTTTATTTTGCTGATGGATAGCTGCTGGCTAGTGAAGGGGAGTCAGGCTGGCCTTCTCCTGGGGACTCAGACCTGTGCGTGGTACTTCTGTAGTCACCAGCCACACAAACACGGACAAGCTTCCTAACCCTTCCACGGCCCCATCATCCTCACGTGCAGGACAGGAATAATGAGACCCTCTTCAAGGTGCCGCTGTGAGGCTGGAATGAAACACTGACCATCATGAAGTTAGCACGGGGGAGCATGGAGCAAATGAAAGCCATCACTATGGGTGTCTCTGCTTCCTCCCAGGCCAGAGCCCTCCGCACTGAAGGTGACGGTCACAGCACTTTCCTTCAATCCTCTCCTGGGCTAATTAAGAGCAACCTCTAGGAGGGCAATGCTGATGAAGCCAATAACAGGAATTCGGTGTTTTTGGAATGTGCAACTAGGTCACTTACTGCACACCGACCTTCTCTACACGCTCCTTGGATCCGGCATCTGATACCAGCATGCAGACTGGTTCCTTCCTCTCTCTGAGCTGGCTTTATTGATCCCCGCATCCAGCTGGGGGCAGGGGAGGAAGGAGCCTTGGAGAAATGTTAGCAAAGAAAGAGCTTAGGGCCACTGGATGTTATCTTTACTCACAAACGCAGTGGCCATAGAGAGATTGGGAAAGAGCCTAGGATTAACTTGAGCCCCTGACTTTTTCTTCCCTCTTTTCCAATCAATTCCAGAAGGCAGCCATCTTTAATTCTCCATTTATCTTCCTTGACCAGGGTCACGTCTGTTTGCAGCGCCAAGATGAAAGAAAGTGGTAGATAAGTGGCTGATATCGCTGGTAATAAATGAAGATGAGCTTCAAGCTTAGCGTAATTAAAAATGTATAAACTCACATTTTATTTCCCCTTAAAACTTTACAGTCTTCCTTTGGAATCCTTCTTGAAAAGCCATTCAGTTGGCTTCTCATCATCTTAGCTGGTAAGAAAAGGGAAGGAAATTGAAGACCCAACCAAAGACAACTCTGGCGGTGCAGAATCAAATCCACATCAGGGCAGGAAGCACGAGAAAGTCATCCTTGGCATCTGCAGGGCCATAGCGAGGAGGAAGATGATGTCACCAGGCAACTTTGCATCGACCTTTGCAGTGATCAGGCTGGGAGCCAGGGTCCTTTCCACCCACACAACAGGAAGTGGGCAAAACCCACAAAACAAACACAGGCTAACTTCACACAAGCTGCTATCCGGGCTCAGGCTGGGATGCCACCCTGACCCCCATGTTCTCCAGGTCCTGAGACACCTCAGTTCAGCTGGGCCCTGCCCACAAATTCCACCATTACGCACAATCAAAGGTCTGCCCCGTGCCATGTAGGCAGATGCATTGTGTCCCAAGCCAGAGGATGCTGAGAATTGCAGCCCAAGGAAACTTTCTATTCTAGGGGTGGAAAAAGGCAAGGAAGAGGGGAGAACCAACAGGTGCCCCGTGTTGCCCTAGCCATCCATGTGCAGTGTTTCACTCAGTCCTTGCAGGAGTGCTGGGAGCCTTATGACTCTTCCCATTTCACAGATGTGGAAAGTGAGGCTCCTCAAGGTGATTTGCCTGCAGTCGTAGCACTGTGGCGTTCAATCCCATCAGATCTCGGAAGCTAAGCAGGGTTGGGCCTGGTTAGTACTTGGATGGGAGACCACCTGGGAACACCAGGTGCTGTAGGCTTGAAAGAAGGACCAGGCAACCCACTCCCCCAAAACAATCAGCCACTGAAAACCCTATGAATAGCAGAGAAGCACTGACAATAGTGCTTTGCCTATTGTACATAGGGTTGCTATGAGTTGGACATGGACACAATGGCACCTAACAATAGCAACAATACAGGTGGTTTACTCCAGGTGTTTCCCAGCAAGGAGGAGCCCAGCTCTTGCCTCTGCTCTGCCCTTAACATCAGTCACGCAGCCAGGAGAGGGCTGGGAACACAGGCTTCATCTCGGAGCAGCTGGTGCACAAGCCTCCAGAGTTAACTCTGGATTTGACTCTGCACTCCTGCCCCGGCACAGTTTCCAGAGGGAAGACCCCCTCTGGAAGTACCTCTGGCCTGAGAAGAAAATTCCACACCTGCCCCTTCCAAGCAATCCTCCTGGCAAAGAACAAGAAAGGAGCTTCTCCCTCGCAGTGGGGCGCACGGCACCGAAGAGGTTACCAACCATTTTGTTCAACCAGACTATTTACAAGTAGTAACAGAGTATCTGTTTCCTGTCATCTCCATCATATATCTTAAGGCAGAGAGATTGGAAGCCCATTACAGTCTGATATCTAATCAATACACACCGTATTCCTACAGCAGGAAGTAAAAGAATAGGCCCTTGGGAACCAGAGTTCAAATTACTCTACTGTCGATTCCAGATAGTGGCTAATGATAGGCTAAGCTGGGGTGGGGGTGGGAAGGGGACGAAGTAGGGGAAGGGGAAGAAGCAACCATACTTTAATAGGATAGTTAATTCAAAGATCAGATAGGTACTCACTTTTGCCTCATTTGAAAACTACAGGCAGTCTCTTAGCAGACAGATAGGCAGACTAGTGCCACAGCCTTCTTCCAGCTTCAGCAGCTTTCCTTTGTACGACGCCAAAATATATGTTAGACCTACATATGTTTGAGTATGAAATTCTATATCTGGGTATATGTCTTCATTACGCTTAATAGAGGCAAAGGGAACTTAAGCATTCTGTTGTTTATTCAACAATTATTTACCGAATACGTATGACCTGTGTGTGTGTCCATCATGCAAAGACACGGCTTTGAGCAAATTCTGGGCAGTCCTGGCCTCATGCAACTCACACATTCATGGAGAAGATGTAATTGTTTGATCAGTGTTTTAAGTTTTTCAGTGTGGCCAAAGGCAGGGTAGAGGGATTGGCCTTAGTGTCACCAAGTTCTAGATTTATGGCCTGTCTCTGTTGCCTACTAGCTTTGTGCCCCAGAAAGTTACTCAAACTCTCTGAGCTTCAAAGACTCTAGCCTAAAAAATGGGAATACTACTACTAACTTCTCTGGGTACTGTTAGGATAAAATAAGGGAAGAGATGTGAATGTTTCTCTCTCAGCATCGGCTTAATTGTTCCTCAAAGAATGCCTGCCTTTCCTGTTCGTCCCCGCTTGTTCATCTCCACGATGTGCCAGCCTTGGTGAGGTCCAGAAAGGGAACTGATTATGAAGCTCCTCAGGGCGGGGCCTCTGCACACCACATTCAAGTTCACCACTGGTTCCCTTAGGGTCCTCCAATAGGAGGCGCTAGAGACAGCCTGGGGACAATGGAGGAGACAGGATTTATTATCTCCTCTTAGCTCGTGGCTCCTCTCAGCCTCACTTTACTTTGGAAATGGTACTTCATCCAGGGAAGCTGTTGTTTCCAGGCCCTTGCTTTGTGGGCGCTCCAAGACCCTGTCTCCTCCTGGCCCCTGACATTATGAACACCAACAGCAATGTCCCTTTCCCAGGCCTCTGAACTCAGGTCCCACGGCTTGGCCGAAGTCACAAGTTGGCCGGCAGATCTCCCCGCAGACCAGCACAAGCTTCCTGTTTCCCTAAGATCTTCCTTTTGTCCCCCAGCTTAAGGGGTGGCAGCTGTCTCCTGCAATTATGACTGATGTGACCTCTTTGTGCCTATGTTTGCTTTTTAAATCTCGTGATCCCTGTGCCATCAATCCCTTTATTGAATTATTTATCTAAACTACCTAGTGTGGTGTGTGTTCTCCTGACTGGGCCCTGGCCCACACAGAAGCCGCCACAGCTTGATGATTTCTCTTACTCAGTCCCAGAGCATTGCTTGGCTTTCCAGAGGACTCAACACCACCATAAGCACAAACATACAGCTGCTACACATTGATTCCAGGCCCTCGATCGTCCATGCAGAGACTCCAAAACTCTGGCCCCTCTATAAGCCAGACTGGAAATTCTCCTTCTCCCTCTGCCCTCGTCCTACCCTTTTGAACAAACCCAAAGTCCTCTTCAGGAATTAGTAACAAACTTTCTGTGTTAAATTGCAGGCTCTGGGTCAGGGAACTTTTCATTAGAAATTCTAATTCTTAGCTCTGCTGGCCAAAAATGCTTTACTACACAAATAACATTTTTAAATCAATTAATTAACTAATTAATTAATTTTGAGATACCAGGCGAGGCTGCTAAACTCAGGACCTCCTGCATGCTTTGCAAGCGCTCTATCACTGAGCTGCTGTTTTGAGATAGTGTCTTGCAAATTACACAGGCTGCCTCTGGCCTTGAACTTGCAATCCTCCTGCTTCAAATTTCTCAGTCACTGGGATCACAGGCATGCACCCCTGTGCCCGGCCATAAATAAATAACATTGTTCAAAATTAGGAAGAATATGCTAGGGCTCAGAAGTATTCTCTCTATTATGTGGGCGATTTTACTATCTTCAAATGGACCCAAAAGCCCTGCCACACATGAGAGAGTCTGGCACCCAGCAGCAATGAAAAAGTGAAACTTCATGCAGCAGTGAAGATGGCTTATCTTTGTTTCAATTTCTTTAATTTGGCAGAGATAGGGTTTGAATCCCATGGCTTGTGGGTCTGTGGTTAATGCTTCCCTATCATGA
Source organism: Pedetes capensis (assembly GCA_007922755.1). Taxonomy (NCBI): domain Eukaryota; kingdom Metazoa; phylum Chordata; class Mammalia; order Rodentia; family Pedetidae; genus Pedetes; species Pedetes capensis. The sequence goes on along the minus strand of VMDO01004950.1, from coordinate 35,201 downwards.
CATTCAGGACTCCCTGGGTGACTTGAGTGGGATAATTTGAAAGCCAATTGTTTGTTCCCATAGTCCCTGCAACTCTCTAGCAGTCCTGCTGGTCACTAAGCCTCCCAGGCCATGTGAGACGCCCTCATCTGCCTCTATGCCTTCCTCTGAGCTATGCACCTCCCCCAAGAGGCCTGGTCCTTCCCTTGTCTGTGTCCTCACTCCCTCCCTCACCAAGAACCAGAGGTGCCCCCTTGCCCTGGAATCTTGTAGGCTTTTGACTCAATTAAGATCAATCATGGTCTTACTTCCATCTGAAACTACCCCAGCTTGCTCCACTCAACTCATATCATCTCTACCCATGTCACTTCCTGTGTCTTGAACTTTTACCTCCCTCTCATTTTATTATTTTATGGCATCTCTGTTTTTTATAAATTCCAAATATATTTTGGAAATAAATGAAGTATGAGGGGGAAAGACCAAGCCTAGGGCTGAGTATATGAAAAGATGACCCCCATGTTCATCTTAGTTCACGTGGGCATCATCTTCCATTTTGTTGTTGTTGTTAGGTGCCATCAAGTCGTGTCCAACTCATAGCAACCCTTATAGGGTTTTCAATGGCTGATTGTTTCAGGATTGCCTTGGGAGTGGATTGCCATGCCCTTCTCCCAATCATCTTCCACAGACATGAGTAATAACTTTGGAACTAATTCTTCAGTATATAATATTCATTAGTCTCAATTACTTTTAAATAAAGATAATTTTTTCAATATAAAAACATTTTTCTAAATATCCATTATAAAAATTTAGGAACATACAAAAAAAGTAAAGGAAAAAACATGCTCTGCAGTTCTAGCATCTAATGACAAGCACAATTAGAACATGTAATATTTATTCATACTATCTTTATATGCCTGCAGAGGTAGCCCTGTGGCATCTGATCCCATCAGATCTCGGAAGCTAAGCAGGGTTGGGCCTGGTTAGTACCTGGATGGGAGACCGCCTGGGAATACCAGAAGCTGTAGGCTTGGGAGAAGGACCTGGCAACCCCCTCCCAAAATCAATCTGCCATTGAAAACCCTATGAACAGCAGAGAAGCACTGACAATAGTGTTTCCCCTGTTGTACAGAGGGTGGCTATGAATCGGATACCAACTCAACGGCACCTAACAACAACAACAACAATCTTTATATGGCTAGGATAATATCACTAAAATACACAAGTATATATATTAGGCTTTTCACTACTAAGCCTATAGTCCCATATTTTTGGAAAATGTTTATAACTTATTAAAAATATTAGTTGTCAGAAAAACACTGGATTAAAGAGTAATTCTAGATTTTCACTTCTAACTAGTGTGAAATAACAGGGCCAGATTTACTCTCTCATCTTAAACAATTAAAAAAGAGATATAAACACTGTGTAAATGTATACATTTGCATATATTATTTGTTATATATTATGTAGGGGCTGGGATTTAGCTCAGTTGGTAGAGTGCTGCACTGCAGTCTCTGAGGTCCCGAGTTCGATTCCCAGCACCGCAAAAATGGGAGAAGGACCTGGCAATCCACTCCCAAGGCAATCCCGAAGCACTCAGCCATTGAAAACCCTATGAGGGTCGCTATGAGTAGGATACCAACTCAACGGCACCTAACAACAACAAACAACAATATATTATGTACGTATATGGGCTGGAGTTTAGCTCAGTTGGTGGAGTGCTGCTCTGAATGCTCTGAGGCCCTGGGTTTGATCCCCAGCACAGCAAAAACAGAAAAAGGACCTGGCAGCCCACTCCTGAAACAATCAAGAAACAATCTGCCATTGAAAACCCTACGAACAGCGGAGAAGCACTGACATAGTGCCGGGCATGGCACAGTGTTGGTTAATGTTTCGTTCTGTTATACATAGGGTCGTTATGAGTCAGACCCAACTAGATGGCACCCAACAACAACAACAGCATATACAATATTTTTCTAGTAAAAAATATTATTTTTTCTAGTAAAAATCATTCTGTAAACTTACAACAGGCAGCACAGAACTACATTCCTGACAGAAGGCAAAAGAATAATGTAAATTCTATATTTTTAATAGCTTACTGCCCGGAATCAGTTACCAGAAAAGGCACAGAGATAGAGAATCTGAATAGACTCAACCCTGCCTTGCTGAGTTTAGGAGATAGAGGTCAGACCTCAAGGAAGCCAAGGCAACTAGAATTTGTGGGGCAGGTAAGATGGTGAGAGAAAGAGCTCATTGGCTGAGTGTAAACTCGTGTAGGAATGAGACGGAACTACCCATGGTGGCATTTGGCAGAGACCTCCTGGAGCTTACACACAACTGGGAATAGTGTGTTTTCCCTCCAACCAGAGGGGAAGGCTCTTGATAAAACACAAGGTGATAGACTGGATTTTTAGAAGACATTACTTTAGTGTTGGGGTTAATTAACCCTAGACTAAAGGCAGATCAACATAACAAAGCTGAAAGAAAAAAAAAGTCAAATTCTAAATAACTTTTTATAACTGGGAGCCATAGATACAACAAAATCCAGCAATCAAGGATGTGTTACAATGTATCACATTCAATAAAAAATTGCCAAGTATACAAAGAAAGACTAAATATGATCTGTAACCAGGAGAAAAATCAACCAATAAAAGCCAACCCAGAAAAAAAGTATTATTATAATAATTACGATAGCTACATTCCATATGATCAAGGAGGTATAAGAAAATATGAGTATGACATGAAATTAAATATATAAAAAGATCCCAATAGAAGTTCTGTACATAAAAAGGCCCCATCTGAAATGAAAACCTCATTAAACAGAATTAACAGATATCAAAGAAGAAAAAATTAATGACTTTACAGAAGCAGCAATAAATAGTAAACAAAATGAAGATGAATCATACAGAAACACTGAAAAAATGGACAGAGGATTAGCAATTTCTAATAAAATACCAAACAGTCTACTACATAAGTAATTGAAGCCCAAGAAAGGCAGAGTCAAAAAATAATTGATAAATATATTTGAAAATTCCACAATTTTATAAAAATTATAAGTCCAAGTTACAAGAAGCTCAATAAACCTCAAGCAGAATAATCCCAAAGAAAACCACACTAGGGCACATTGATATCAAATTGCTGAAAACTGATAGTGGAAACAAAATTGTAAAAGAGTCCAGAGGAATATGATATTACACACAAAAGAACAAACACCATAGTACACATTGGGTTTTTAGTGTATATAAAATATTCCCCAATATAAATCATGTTTCTGGCCATAAAACAAGGTTTAATTTAAGGCAATTGAAATTGTTTAATATATGTTCGCTAACCACAATGGAATCAAATTAGTAGAATATGTAGAAACCCCCAGACATTTGAAAGTGAAATTATAATTTATTAAATAATTGATTAACCAAAGGAAAAAAATCTTAAGAGAAATTAAATAACACTTTGAAATGAATAAAGATGAAGATAGAAATCAAAATCTGTGAAATTCTGCTTGAGAGAAAAAAACATGTTAAATCAGTGATGTTAGCTTTAACCTTCATAAATAAGAAGAGCAAATTAGAACAGGAGAAACTAAGGCAAGGAAACAGTAGATATAAGAGCAGTCATCAACAAAATAGAAAAAAGAAAAATAAAGAAAATCAATGAAAGAAACTTTTGCAAAGATTTAAGCAACTGGTGAATATTTTGCCAGATTTAATGCACACACACACACACACACACACACACACACACACACACTCACTCACTCATATATATGACCACATCTGTCTCTATCAGTAGACCGTAAGGTTCATGGAGACAGGGTCTGGATCATCCTTATTTATAGGGGGCTCTTCAGAGCCTATTATGGAGCCTGAAAACACATAACTGTGTTCAATAATTATACATGGAATCAACCAAATCAGAAAATCCTTGCCCGGAACAGGAGAAGCTGGAAATGGCCCTAATACTCGTGCTGACTTCCATGTGAGCATGAGCGTCAGCACACTCTTGTGACACTGGCACCAGGACAAGCCATCCCTTTGGAAGACATTCCGTCTCCTCCCAATTGATGTTCCCCACAGCCTCTATAGTTTTAAGGCTCCCACTCCCTGAAGCCCTTCTGGGCAGGAGTATTCAATCCCAACCCTTGTTGAAAAACTTAAGTCCAGCAAGAAAAAAAAAAAAAAAAAAACAAGAGAAACTGGAACGAGAAGACTGCCTTTATTGCAGCTAAACTGTTGGTTTAACTTCCTAAAATACCATTGAATTTTCTTTCCGCATACAGCTGTGTTTATAGAAGGCAATATCATGTATGTAAATAAATTCAGATGCCGCTTGAGTTATTTTAAAACAATCAGTCTAACACTAATCAGCTTACTCAGAGACATAATCTTACCCTAAAAAAGTGAGAAATCAGTGAACAGTGTGCAGAAGAGAATATGTGGAGAGTAAGGCGAATATAAATGTGAGAACCCTGCCGAGGCTGGAGTTTGAGATGGGTCACTCCAGCTGCATCAGGAGAGCAGCCTTCAACTTCTGCTTCACCCGCCTCCCCCAGGTCCTGAAGGTATTAGGTGGGCATGGGGCGTTATTAGTAAATTTTTCCTAATTCTTCATGGAGGCCACACCCTTTTCCACTACCAATGCATACACTGTTTCCTTAGCCCAGAGTCTGTGGAGAAGAAGTCCTTGCCTAACAAAACATCACACCCGCTTCACGAACCCCTTGAAATCTCTTTTGTAGAGAACATCACGGCAAATCACCTTCTTGCAGAAGCTTACATAATTATTGATAATCATTGCTGCGGATTGCTAAGCTTATTGAGCTCTGAGGGTGTATCAGACACAAACAAATACTCAAAATGTGTGCATCTTCAATGAGTCTTCGCCCTAGGAGTTCCTACTATTGTTACCTCATCTTACAGATGAGGACGTGAAGGCAGTGAGTGGTAAAGAGGCTACCCAAGGTCACACAGCTAGCAACTGGCTGAGTCAAGGCCCCAACTTCTCCTGCCTAGAGCTGTTCCTCATAATTGCCAGGCACCACGCTGTCTATCTCACTTAAGTTATTCCTAAGGATCTAGATTTCTCTTGTTTGGGGATGTGGACACTGGGACTCCAGGAAGCTGTGCAGGTTGCTGTTCTCTTATTTCTCAGACAATAAGGGATGCAGCTGGCTAGCAAAAAAATGTCCAAGCACTCTCTTCTGTTTCCCTCTGGTTATGTGGACAAATGACTTCCTCTTGAAGGTAACTGCCAGCACATGATAGTCAAGCAATAAAGTTCTATGTTTGGAAGGGGCCATGGATGGCACAAAAATAATTCCTTGGCTCCTCTTCAGGAGTCTACAGTTAGCTGGGGACAGACTAACACTCATGAGTTAGTAGAGGAAGAATTAAGTGCTAAGATTTTCCCCCCTAAAAAAGAGAGGTGCACAGGCTGGAGGAATCTGCGCAGGTCCCTAGGGAGGGAGCCTACCTGGATTTCAATCCCAGCTCTCTTTGTACCAGCTGTGTGAACTTGACCAAGCTCCTTAACATCCTGAGCCTTTGCCTCCTCATTTCTCAACTAAGAATATGCCTCTTCTCTCTTGCCCTGGAGAGGAGTAATGAGGCAAGGGGCAATGCCTGGTGTGCCCCAAGGTAGGCACAAGATCAATGTCAATACCTCCTTTCCCTTCCTTTAACTAAGCATTTCACTAAGGGAGTCAGCAAGGACATTCATTATCACTCAGGTGGGAGCCTGGGTATGTCTTTCAGGAACTCATGGCTCCCGTGTGGCAGACTCCAGGGTCATTTCACAAATCCTCTCGGAAGTCCTTTACTTTTTCATAGGGCATGCTTGTCTGGTTCACCTAACATGCAAAGGAACCTTCAAAATTAACCACCATATGGAGGTTCCTACTCAGTCCTTCCTGGAAATCTTGAGAGCATGGACCCAAACAGGATGGGAAGTCCATTTCCCAGAACTGTTCTTACCATCACTATTGCTATTGCTAATGCAAGTATAATTATTGTCAGTAGTAGCTGATGATCCTCATGCAATTTCTGAAACTGGTACTATTTCTATTTCTACGTGTATTCATACTGCAACTGCTACCACCACCACTCTGCTACAATCCCCTTCCTCCACCCCACCCCCCACCTTCCTCCTCCTCATCATTCTTCTCCTTTTTCTTCTCCCCACCCCTTCCTCTTCCTCCTGGAAATACCAGCACTGCCCCTCAATCAAAACTCCAGCTTATTCCCCTCTTGCTACAATAATTGCCACCAAACCCACCCTACCACAGTTCCTAGTTCTCTTACTATCACTCATACAGCCTCTTCTCTTCTACTTTCTCTTCCCCTTACCATCACTACAGTCCCAGTACAACTTCTGCTCCTACTACCACTCTAACTAGGACCATAGTGCTAATACTCTACTGCGATTACAGTCCCCCTCCTCCCTCTACAGCTGACATCCTACCATGGCTCCTACCACTGCTGCTCCTGTAAGTCCCACCAGAACCACCCTACCACAGTCCCTCCTCTTCGTACTATTTCTACTAACACTGTCAAACACCACCACCACTAGCCCACAATTCCTCCTCCCTTCTCTTCCTATAACTACTACCATTATTCCTATGAATACCATAATATTAGCATCTATCAGGGTTTTTTAATGCTTCCTTAGGATAAAGCATTGTGCTAAATAAACACTCTGTGTGTATTTTTCAATGGCTGTTGTTATTGTTAGGCACTCTTAGTGGATCCAACTCATAGCAACCCTCGCAGGGTTTTCAATGGTTAATTGCTTCCGGATTGCTTCAGGAATGGATTGCCACACCCTACTCCTGATTTTCCAAGGAACTGTTGTAAAAGTTCTGTGATGTGGGTATTTTCTGTTGTTCTCATCTGGTAGATGAATAAATCATGTTGTTGTTGTTGTTAGGTACCGTCCAGTCGGTATCCGACTCACAGCAATCCTACATACAACAGGGGAAACACTATTGTCAGTGCTTCTCTACGGTTCATAGGGTTTTCAATGGTGGATTGACTTTTGGGGAGTGGGTTGCCGGGTCCTTCTCCCAAGCCTACAGCACCTGGTGTTCCCAGTCAGTCTCCCATCCAAGTACTAATCAGGCCCAACCCTGCTTAGCTTCCGAGATCTGATGGGATCAGATGCCACAGGGCTACCACTGCAGGCGAATGAATCATAGTAGAGAGTGTAAATGACAATCCCAAGGCCCCCCCTTGGAAGTCACAACAGGTCTGTGTGCTCCTCAGGCCTGTGCTCTTCCTGAATCTCCGTGATGCTTCCAGGCATCTCAGCTTGGACACAGTGTTTTGTGTCATCCTCTTTTTCAATGTTCTTGTGAAAGCTCTTGGGAAGTCCCCCACTAGGGCAGGACAATGACTGGTCACAGAGTTCCAGTGTCAACAGGAAACTCATCCGAGCATCCAGCCAGCCACACTGCTTGTTGCCTGACCTTGGCCTTGGCCATCCAGTCTCCCCACATCCCTTTGAATGGACCGTTCTACACCTGAGATAATCTATGCAATGGCATTGCCTCGTGGATTTTTGCCACCACTTGGATGACACAGGCTGGGCTCCCACAGACACCCAGATCACTATGGTGGGTAAGAACAGCATTGTGTATTCACCCAGAATATCTGTCACCTGGGTCCTCTCTTCCCTCCAACCCCCCCACTCCCCAGCAGCCGAACAGGTGAATTCTCTTTGTCAATAGGGAGAAAATGATCATTATCCCCTTTTCTTCATTGCTTGGCACTTTATTCTACATGAGGCCCAAACCATTGGATTCTATATCCATTCATGCATTCAGTTAATCATTTCTTCAATGAATATTTAGAAATAATATAACTCGTGGCAGAGTGAGAATGTTGGACAAAATGGAGCTTTCTTTTTTTTTTTTCTCCTGTTACTGGGGGGTTGAACCCAGGTCCTTGCGCTTGCATGCTCTGCAAGTGCTGGACCACTGAGCTGCCTCTGGTCTCGAACTTGCGATCCTCCTGCCTCTGCCTACTGGGTTGCTGGGATTACAGGTGTATGCCACTGCGCCCGTCAAGATGGAGCTTTCTTAACTACTCAGATCATTTTATTCCTGTGGAAAACAAATTCTAGTAGGGAGATGATTAAAAATAAGAAAACAGGAAGACAAAGTAATCATAAACTATCATAAATACTAAAGAGGAAACAGAAAATCAAAGGACGATAAGGAGAACATAAGGTAGAATAGATAGGGTAGAAGGAAAGGCCTTTCTGAGAACTCAACATTAAAATCAGCTTTATAGGAAGCCAAAGACCCAGTGAAAGTGCTTTTCCAGTGCAGGGGAGAGTATGTGCAAAGCCTTCAAACTGAGAAAGAAGTTGAAAAGTTCAGGCTTCTGGCACATAAAGAATGACTGAAAAGTGGTGTAAGATAAGGTTGTAGAGTTAGGTACTGCCAGGTTACACCTTGCTGGGGCTTATCTGGAAAAGACTGGAAGGTCTTAGAGAGTACAGCAGTCTATTAGACACTAGTGCCCCTGGACAGAAGGATCCTCATCCCTAGTGTTTCTATTTATTTTTTATTTTTGCAGTATTTGGGGGTTAAGCCCAGGGCCTTGCACATACTTTGTAAGTGCTCTCCCACTGGGCTGCACCTCCAGCTCATTTGTAAATTTTTTATCTTGAGACAGGGTCTCACTAAGCTACACAGGCTGCGTCTGGCCTCAAGCCTGCGATCCTCCTGCCTCTGCCTCCTGAGTCACTGGGATGACAAATATGAGACACATTGCCCAACTCCCCAATGTTCTTGATGAAACTTTTAAAGCTAGCAGCACAGATGAAATGACTTAAGGATCACCACTGGCCTCTGAGAGGAACTGTAGGGAAGATGCTGCCACCTCTGCGAGCCTCTGCATTGCACAGGGTGTCACTCACTCCAACTCCTGTTATTTTGAACTGTCATGGCCTAATTTGACTCCTTGCCTTTGTTTGTTCTTTATTTCCTTCAGTATATTTTGTCCCTTCTCACCATCCCCTTCAAAAATTCATGAGACCTGATTTTTACATTTAAGGTCCTACATCCTACGTCATTTCCTGTGTGAAATCTTTCACTGACCCTAAGAGACGTGTGTGTGCCTCTGTCCTGAGCTCCTTACACGCACATATGAATGGACAGGAAATTGTTTGCTTCAATCATTTTCTCTGATTTTAGAATAGGATATCTTTTTTAGGCAGAGAAATTTCTGAGTTAGAATGCTTTCCAAAGCTCTAGAACAAAGTAAATGTTCAAGAAATTATTTTGGATGAATGAATGAATGAATTTATACTAGATAGGGACCATGCACTCTTGCAGCTTCTAGAGATAAAATGATGAGCAAGAAAGGCATCAATCTATCCTCTTGGGTCTTTTGTCACCTGGAAAAGTCATACATTAAGCAATAAAAGTATAGTAAATATATGATTATAAATTGTTTTAACTATGATTTAAAAAATAGTATGGTACCATGAGAAAATCCATAGGCAGATCCAGGAAAATTATTGGGATGCCACAGGCTAGGAGTAAACATCTCATTCAACTTCTGCTTGCCTGATATTATGGAACAGCTATGGGGCACATGCCTGTAGCCGTAGCACTGTGGTGTCCCATCGCCTCAGATCTCGGAAGCTAAGCAGGGTCAGGCCTGGTTAGTACTTGGATGGGAGACGGCCTGCAAACACCAGATACTGTAGGCTTGGGAGACGGACCTGGCAACCCACTCCCAAAAAACAATACACCATCGAAAACCCTATGAATAGCAGAGGAGCACTGATGATACTGTTTTGTCTGTTGTACGTAGGGTGGCTATGAGTTGGACACCAACTTGACAGCACCTAACACAACAACGTGGCACACACTAGTCACAAAGGACCTAATCCAAGAAGAGAAGCAGAATTGGCTTGAGGTAGAGAAAGAGAGCCAGCCGCACCCCTCTTTGGCCCAGACTTGTTGCCCTAGGCCAAAACAAGGCCGGTAAGGCTAAGTGCTCCCCCCTGTGAAGGCCTCTTTCACTTTCCCCAGCAGTCAGTGCCATGGGCCTTGAACACCGTGGGGCAGAGCCCTCTGCCTCCGACACATACATCCCGATGCCTCGTCCTCCCACGCACCACAAACAGTATCCTCATCTCCCCCTTGTTTCTTTACAAAGCATGCCCAAAGATGAGATGAGTTTTTTCCCCCTTTACTCTGTATCTACCACATATCCTAGCTCAGGGGCAGGAAAATAAAAATCTCAACAAATCTGGAATCTTTAATTGCTAAAAATAGCTATGTAAATTAATTTATTTTGAGCTAAGGTAAAAATGATGTTGAAATTAGATGCATTGGAAGAAGGGACAATAAAAAGAGTAGAAAGGAGGAGAGAATAGCAGAGGGAAGCGAAGATGATGGAAGGTGGGATGGGGAGGAGAATCAACATAGAGGGATAAAGGGGGAGAGGATGATTGTAATGTAAACAACACAACTTTATGAGTACATTGGGAAAATAGGGGAGTATAACCCAAATATGCATTTGAGTTTTACTACATCTTAGCCCAAAGCCTCCATAAACCTTGTGGGTTGATGAAAGTTTTGCCAGAAGCGATGTAAGGATGCATAATGGAAAAAGCCAATGCTGTTTTACTCTGGATCCCATCATCATTTACTAATAAAGGGAGATTTAAAAAGCAAAGAAATTAGATGCATTCAGTGAGGGCTAGGGCGAAAACAACTTTCTGAGCCAAGGCTCAAAAGTCTGACCACCTCTCCCCATCCCATTTCTTATTCTGAAGGAAGATAGGTAGGTGTGACTAACCAGATGGCAAGGTGTAAGGAGATGGAAAGGTTTCCAGCCACATTATGCAAAATGGAAGCCCCTAGTTGGGAAATGTTTTTGGGGGTAGGAAAAGGATTCTTACATGAGAGATCCTGATGTATTGTTACCATGGATAAAAACTAGGTAGCAATCCTGAAGAGATCCTATCATGCGGTTCCCCCTTTAAGAGCAAAAGACCTGTCCCCCTTTATGACATCATATCATGAATAACTAAAGAACAGGACTTGGCATGACTACCTTTGCCCTGTCTCTCCCCTTTTTCTTTATTCTCTCTCCCCTTTCCTTCCTATCTTACTTTACTTTAACTGAGGCTTACATTGACCCAGTGGGCTGGGATTTAGCTCAGTTGGTAGAGTGCTGCGCTGCAGTCTCTAAGGTCCCGAGTTCAATTCCCAGCACCACAAAAACGGGAGAAGGGCCTGGCAATCCACTCCCAAAGCAATCCCAAAACAATTAGCCATTGAAAACCCTATGAGGGTCGCTATTAGTAGGAGACAGACTCGACGGCACCTAACAACAACAACAACATATTGACCCAAGTGTACCCAAGTTCTGAAATCTCTAGACTGCTTTGTAAAGACAGGAATTCTTATCTTTTCCTTTACAGGGGTCATGGACAATGCAGACTCATTGTTTCAGAGTGTGACAGTGACATCTTGGTCTTATGGCTGAGTTCAAATCCTAGCTGTGTACTTGTGGGCTGCAGGGTTGACCTCTGAGCCACAGCCTTTTGATCTACAGCATGGCAAAAACGTTGCACCTACTTGGAGGATTTGGAAGGGAACTAAATAATATTACTCTAAATCATATCAGAAACAGGTTCACTTCTCTGAAGTTAACGAAGCAGAAGCTTTGAATCATTTCTTCCACAGAGGCTCTTTCCAAGATGCTAGAAGTGTTGCATATTTGTAGTCTTCAAATGCTTGTCAGATTTAAATCTTCTCATTGTAAATCAACATATACATTGATACCTAATTCTACATCATTTTCCTCTTAAAGAAAATCCCCAAAGAATATTACTTTCCTTGTTGTTAGGTGCTGTCACGTACGGTCTGGCTCATAACAACCCTCATAGGGTTTTCAATGGCTGATTGCTTCAGAATTGTGTCAGGAGTGGATTGCCAAATTCTTCTCCCATTTTCAAGGTGCTGGGAATTGAACACTGGACCTCAGAGACTGCAGAGCGGCACCAACTGAGCTAACTCTCAGACCCAGAGATAGCACGTACCACATGTTAAATGGGAACAAGCCCATGTAATTTTTTAGAGCTTTCTAAGGCCTTTCATGTTTACAAATTACAAATTGTGGCAAAATAAAACAACATATATCCTGACTATTATCATTGCAATTATTGTTGTTAGTGATGGCATTTGGAAAATATGGTCACCACTTCTCCAGAAAGCTAAATAACTGGTGGATTGTTATTGGGATTTTCTGGGGCCTTATGCCAAGTGTCACAGAGTTTGTTTAAAATCCTTAGACTAGACCGCTCACAAATTGGCAGGGGGAGAAAGAGCAAGGCTTCCTAATTATCAGTGCCCGTTCCGGTTATATTTCCCTCGTTCCAGCTATTTGGACTTCCTCATTAGTGCTAAATGCCCCTTTGAGGACAGTGTCAGGGACCCACAGCACCTCTCGCCCACACGGATGTCTGTGTGTCTCTCCCTTGTTTCTTACAATTGGGGCCTGAGCGACCATCCTCTGCCTCCCTCGCCTCCGTCCTGCGGTCTCATTTTTCTGCAGAGTTGAACTCTGCAGATAACATTGGTTGAAAATGTGAACACTTCAGGGCACATTAGAGCACTCTTTGTTTCAATTCACTCCCACCCCATTTCTCCACGAGGAGCCTGGTGAGGGGGAAGGCGTGAGCAAAGGGACATGGCCGAGCTGCATATTTAAAATTCCATCGGTTCGATTTCTTTAATGCATTATGGTCATTTTTAATCTTGCTCTGTTTGATAAATACCTGCATTTCAAGTAATTGTGGAGATTGTGTCTGTTTTTATTAGAACTTATTTGTCATTATCTGACAGTCGTTTCTAATCACATTTGTCATGTGCTGTGTTTCCTTTATGAATATTGAGAGCTCCTGGAAGAGATATTTCTGCAGTCTCATTCATTCCTTGAACACACAGTATGCCCACCACCCAGGACACCATTTACTGTTCATTCAGAAGGGAGTATTTCAACAGCAAAAATGAATGGGAGGTTGATCTTTAGACACAGAGACTAGAACCATGGGGAAGTTTTTAGAATCTTGAAGACAGATTTCTGTGTAGTCAACTCTGTCGATTGTGTGCTGGGACCCTTTAGACATGCAGGCAGTTTGAACACAGTGCATTGACAAGTTTAAATTCAAAGTTGTCCACTGTATCATTTCAGCTTGAATTCCTAGCTCTGTGGGAAACTTAACACAGCCAAGTCATGTCTCATCATTCAAGAAATAACCACCCCGCCATTCACCCAACAACTATTTAGTTATGGGGAGTGTATTCGTCCTCTCTGCAGATACTTATTCATTTAAGAGATGCTTATTCATCTATTTATTTAACTAAGAATTATGCTTTTCAATGGGTATTTGTGAAATTGCTACTGTATGGAAGACAGAGATGGGACATCATGGTCGCTGCATTGTCAGGAGCTGACAAATCTCAGGATCGCTTACGCAAAGGCCTTCATTACTCTCCACAGTCTCACAGCCTTTGTGAGGCAGAAGAATGCTCTAGACCACAGGCAGTCACTCCATTGGCGTTTTCTGTCTTTTAAGGAACAAGTATTGGAAGTCTTTTGTACATAAAGCTTTATTGTAGGTGTTCAAATTAAAAAGCAAAGAAGACACCACTTATATAAAACCTGGAGGCCCAGAGGCATGCAGGATGCTCCAGTGACCCAAACTTGAGTTTGAGTGGGAGACTGGGACTGATAACTATGTTTCAGAGACAGACCTCCAGGTCTGCTCCAGGAAGTCAAGGAGACTGAGAAGGGTACCAGGCACAAGCCACAGGTCACCAAACAGCTCACGCTGGCTGCAAGCATTGAATTCCCACCAGAGCAGGGCTCAGTTACCAAAAGCGAGGTGAGCATTTTCCAAGCCTTCCTGGGAGGAGGGTGGGCTTCATTTTGACCTGTGATGGCCCTCACCTAACATCAAGGGAGGCACCCCTGGCTGGATTCCAGGCCGAGTCTGGTGGAGGAAGATGACGGATGGCCAACACTGGATCTTCTCAAGTAAGGAGAGGTGGGGGTTCATAGACATCAATTACAATCCTCAGACCCTCCAAATGTTTTCCCTCTTCCCCACAGCTTATAATTAGGGAAGTGTAATCATGATCTTGGCAACCCCAAAAAGAGCACCTTTGCAAATTACACATGTCTAGCAACATCTGTTAACCCTTTTGGACCAAGGACCAAAGTATGATTTGCGCTAGCTTGCTGCTCTTAGGGTGGGCAATGTTGAGAACCAGGTAACATAGATCCAAATGTCTGTGACTCAATTTCTTGTGCTATCTGAGTGATGGTAAACCATAGTAGAAAGGATGTGGTGATAGAAAACTAAGAGAAAAGATGAGTTTTCCAATCTCAGTCCTGCTGTTGATAAATATATAGGACAAAAAACTTACTCAAGGTCTCTAGCCCCCAGCTTCCCGATATGAAAAGCAAGAAGAAAACCAAAGGTACATGCTGGGGTTTTTTAGAAGCTGGTAAGATGCCTGCAACATGCATAGGGTGGCAAATGGCACAGAACAGACACTCCATACGTGACAATTATTGTTATTTAAGAAAACACGCTTATCCCTGTTTAAAAACAGAAAGGATTCTAAAATCCATATTCTTGCAAAACTACCATGGCCCCTGCGATTACCCAGTTCTTGATAAAATCTCTTCATTTGTTCTAAACTTTCCTCCATTAAAGTTTTTTAAAAAAAAAAGGACTTAGAAGCTTCCCTTTGAAAGGAAACTCATCATTAAGATAATTCAGCATTTCGCAAGAACACAAGATCATTTTCCAGTTTGATTTAGAGTCTAGCATCAGTTATTTTCTCTTTGTTCTTCTTTTTTGGTGGTGCTAATGTCCCCTTTGTGTGTGTACATTTGTCCAGTGCAATCTAAGAAACAATCACCTTAATTGATCTGGCGTTAACCTCTAACAGCTTAAGACATAGGCTTTTCATCTATCGCTCAATCCTCACTGTGATGTAATTCCCTACAGTGCTTACATCTTTGTCACTATCACAAGTGGGTCCTTCTCAGGGAAGCATTTCAGTAAATAAAGACCACTGCAAACAAAACAGATCATTTACCCAAGAGGCCTCACTATGGTGGCAAAGCCCCGTGATGGTCTCATGCTTTGCCTGGTGGTGTACATAATGATAAATTTCATACAGGCGTCACCATTTTCGAGCCCCGAGGAAGGATTGATGGTTTACAGTAAGCTGATCCATCATCCAAGGCAGGTGGCACCCTATTGGAATTTCAGAAATCTGTTCCCAATCACATTCACTGTTGGGTGACTCAGTAACGACCCTATTTGCGGTGCGTTACTGAAAATCAATGCGCCTCATTCAAGGTCAATGTACTGTTGGAAAACTCTTTAAGCGCTGATGGATGGATTGTGCTCATTCAGAATAAATGTGAGAAGAAAGTGACAGCCGGGCAGCGAACAGTTGCGCCAACTTTCAAAGACGGACATCCTTCTTCAGTGGGCCGTGAGATTCCCAGGGGGGTGACATCACACAGTTCTTCTTGTTCTCTGTGTAGGGGATGTGTCTGCCTTTGTCAGTGTATCTTCCCTCAAACAATTACAGCATCAACATGCAGAATCTCTGTGGAGATCCTATCAGCCCAGGGCTTTAAAAAATCTCTGCAAGTCAATTTGGAATCAAAGTATTCAGTGTCAGCAGAATCAAGGCCAACCATGATGCAGATTATTTAAAACACGTATCTTTGTTGAAGTAATTTGGAAAATATCCAAAGATACTCAGTTGATTCAGTTTATTCCATAAACATAAAATCTACATAATGCATTATACAATGAGCTTAGAGTCGGGGACAGAAAAATTAAAAACCAAAACCTTTAAATGCCACTCAAAAAGTGTAAAGTCAAGGAAAAGGATACCTATACAACAGAACTGACACTGTGGCACAGGTGGCACAGGTGAGAGGGTCAGGAGTTCAAGGCCAGGGGCAGCCTGTGCAAATTAACAAGACTGTCTCAAAGTAATAAATAAACAAGGGGCCAGTGGTGCAGCTCAGTGGTAGAGTGCATGGCAGAGTGTACAAAAGGTCCTGGGTTCAACTCCCCAATACCAAAGAAAATATACAACCAAATTATTAAACACAGTAGGATGGGCCTGGGCCCAAGTTTTATGGCGAGGGATGAGCATGCAACGAGGTTGACACAGGATGAGTTTGCCCGGAGGAAGCTGCCATTCTCCCTGGGAACCATTTACCACCTGGAATGATTGTAATTAAAACTTAGGAAAGTCAAAATTACAGCAAGCTGAGATTTGTTGGGCAAATTCTACTTTTTAGTGTGTGTGTGTGTGTGTGTGTGTGTGTGTGTGTGTGTGTGTGTGTATTTTTTAAAGAAGTCCCTATGGTGGTCAAGTAAGTTTTGACAGCAAGAGACACTAAGGATATAAAATAGATCACATTTTATCACCCTAACACTCTCTCCTCATGACCTATTTATCAACCAAGTGGAGATAATGCTTGACCAGGCATCTCTGTGTTTAGGGTCTCCCAATGGCAAAACAGAAACCTTTCCTAGGACAATCAGAAATTACATATTTTACCTCCTTGGGCAGAGAATAAATTTTAGTAAAATTTCTCTTTTTTTTCTTCCTTCCTACTTTTCTTTCCTTCCTTTTCTTTCTTCTTTCCTTCCTCTTTTTTACCCCCTCTCTTTTCATGTACTTTTCTCTCTCTCCTTCTTCCCTTCTTTCTCCCTTTTCTCCTTCCTTCTTTCCTTCATTTCCTTTCCCTTCCCTTCCCTTTCCTCCTTCCTTCCTTTCCTTCTTCCTTCCTTCCTTCCTTCCTTTCTTGTTGTAGCTATTAGCTTCCAAAAGGAAAATGTGATTTTAACTAATTAACTGATTATGGTAGTTGGGGGTTGAACCCAGGGCTTCATACATACTTTGCAAGTGGTCTACCACTGAACTACACCCCAGCCCCTTTTTTATCTTTTATTCTGAGACAGGGTCTCGCTAAGTTATGCAGGCTGCCTCTAGCTTCAAACTTGTGATCCTCCTGCCTCTGCCTTCCGAGTCACTGGGATTAAATGCATGTGCCACCATGCCCAGATGAAAATCTGATTTCTTATCTATGGAATTCATAAAGGCAAAAAATTACTAGCTGATAAATAATAGAAGTGATTTTAAGGACTATTTAGAAGTTTTTCATATACACAAAATAGTAATTCCAAAGACATCAAGAGTAAAGAGTAGATAAAATGGCAGATATTTCATAGCATTTCTATAATTAAGTTGTATCAACATGATATGATTATATTTCTGTTCTCTGTAAGTAGAGACTGAGTCACCAGTGATCTTTTATGTGATGCCTGATCTATAGTCACTGCTCAGTAAGAGCCATGGGTAGATGAACAAATGAGAGAGGGAACGCATGTGTTTGGATGCATTAATTAGCCCCAAGGGAAGCAAGTATATTTTCCTGCTGAGTGGCAACTGCCTTTAGCATTCATTTGCTTCAAAGTTCTTTTCCTGTACTCAAAGTTCTTTATTCAACCCTCCCATAGGCATCAATAATTATTCTACTTGATGGACAACATTCCTCCGAAACGCACCAGAAACCCCATCTTCTGCTTGGGTTGACCACACAGGCATTGATAGTCTCACTGCTTCTACAAATTAGGGATCCTTAGCTCCCTTCCTTTATTTGAAAATGTAGTTATACATATGCCCCAAGTCCTATTTACTCCAGCACCCACTTATATCCCTTGTTCAAACATTTACCAGCACATACATGCATGTCAGGGATTGTGCCAGGCATGTGAAAGGTAAAGAAGTCTAAGATAAGCTTCCTTCCCTGGGATTGCTCACTGTGTGGAATCTGAGGGAGTTGAGAAAAAAGTGGCCAGATATGTGAATGGTTGACTCTAAATACATCAAAATACAAAATATATAATGGAAGAACTGAAAAGCGCAGATGGAATATGGGGTGGAGAGAACAATTAGGAATGATTTCCTGCTAAAATGTAGCATTGCACCTGGGCCTGGACATCCAATGAGGACACTCAACGTCTGGAAGAGTAATAGATGACATCAAGCAAGAGAACCACACTTACAGAATCAAGAAGATGGAAAATAGTGTGGTTTGCTTAAGAACCACAGGATATTTTATAAGGGCAGAGATTGGCCGGGAGTGGAGGACATAAGGCTGAAAAAGTAGATCAGAAGTCAGTCATAAAGTCTTCCTTCACAAGACTTTAGGATTAAATGTGCAGACCACAGGGAGATACTGAGGATTTTATCTTTGCACATTACCATGTAACACACATACAGAAAAATGAGTATATCCATGTCACAACTCTTAGGTTAAAGAAACACAAGAGGACCAGCAGCCAGGTGTCCCCAGACCTATGACCATTTGCAATTCCTACCTTACCAAGGGTAACCACTATTTTTATTTATAATAGCACAGATTAGCACTCTTGGTTGTAAATGGAATTATATAGTATGTATGTTTTCTAAATGTTATGTTGGTTAGATTCATCATATTGTTCTGTATAGTTGTAGGTCATTTATTATTGCTGTGCAGTATTCAGTCATATGAACAGATGACAATTTTAAAATCCATTCTGTTGTAGATGGACATATTTCCGTCATTCCCATTTGGAAGCTATAACAGATAGTGCTGGTAGGGACATTCTAACAAGGCTTTTGGTGAGGATATATACGCATTTTGCTTGGGTATATACACACATTTGCTCAGTTTTAGTAGATAATGTCCAATTGAGTTCCTAAGCATGGTTATTCTAACATATTCTTTGAATAGTCATAAAAGAATCTTTTGGTTGTTCTGCATAGTCAACATAGCAACTATGTTTTGTTTATGTGATTAATGTTTATCTTTTCAATTGGACTGTTAGTTTCATGAGGATGGAGATTGTGTGTTTTTGTTACTATTGCATTGCTAATAGCTAGTCTGCCTGCAGCTGTAGCCCTGTGGCATCCCATCCTGTCAGATCTCAGAAGCTAAGCAGGGTCAGGCCTGGTTAGTACCTGGATGGGAGACCGCCTGGGAACACCAGAAGCTGTAGGCTTGGGAGAAGGACCAGGCAACCCCCTCCCAAAATCAATCTGCCATTGAAAACCCTATGAACAGCAGAGAAGCACTGACAATAGTGTTTCCCCTGTTGTACAGGGGGTTGCTATGAGTTGGATACCGACTCGACGGCACCTAACAACAACAACAACAATAGCTAGTCCAGTGTTTGCCATATGGTAGGATATATACACACACCAGCACACATATATCTCACCTGCTTGAATAAATGCACAAATATATATATATATATATATTATATATATATATATATGTTTTAGATACTTTCTCTTTTAGAGCATACACATTTTCTGATAAACTCAGATGATTATACTTGTCTTAGATTCTTCTACCCTATATCCAAAATCCTTAACTATTGAATCTGTTATTATGGATGCAAATGTAGAATTACAGGTGAGATAATAAATTAATTTCTATGTTGTGCCAAAATACTTAGTGAATTTGGTGATTCAAGCCAAAATGTAGTTAATGTGATGAAAAGGAAATTTTTTAAAATTCCAGTAATTTGTAAGAAGGAAACAATTGTCTGTGTCTACCTCCTTTAGTGATGCTTTTGTATTGTATTAAATAGAGCTAATGCCTGTTTTTGTGAATCAGTGGTAGGAAAAACACCACAGGAAGAATGTAACTGTAATGCATCTATGTGCTTCAATAGGCCCTTGTCCCAAGTCTACATTCACAGTCATCAATTAAAGAGCTGGCTGTCTTTTTACTGATTAATTTCTACTTGGTCACGGTTAATACTGAAGGTAGGGAAATGTGTTTACATAAGATAAAATGAAATGAAAATCACAATTCACATACATAAGTCATCATTTCAAAAGCATCAAAGGTGAACGGGTGGCTGTAGTACACGCCAGATGCCTGGCCTCCTCCCCGACCCTGCTTGCCCATGGAGAAACCTTCAGTCATATTATATAGTTCTAATGAGGGTAATCCAGAAGTCACTTAGGGACTTTATATCTTCCTTATTGTTTAAATCTGATCAGTTGTTTATTGCAGAATGAGTTACCCAAGACTTAGGTGCTTGAGACCACCATTCTCATTGATTATCTTCACAGTTTCTGTGGGTCAGGAGCAGCTTTGTGTCTCCAGCTCGGTATCTCACGAGTTGGCAGTGAAATAACAGCTCGAACTGGGTCATCTCGAAGGCTTCCTCACTCTCCTGCCTGGCTCTAGGGCTGGAAAGACTTAACGAGAAGAGGCTAGAACAGCTGGGCATCCCCAGGGATCTCTCTCTCTCTCTCTCTCTCTCTCTCTCTGCCTCGATGTATTCTTTCCATGAATTTTCTCAGCATGCTAAGCTCAGGATTCCTAGGCTTCTTACCTGATGACTCAAAGCTTAAATGGAGTGCCCCAAGAGACCATGCCCAGTAAATGTGAATACAGTTATGTAGTGCCACCTTAAACAGACCCAGATTCAAAGGGAAGGGGCAGAGATCCTATTTCTAGGTGGAAGGACCAGCATTGCATTGTAAGGAGAGCATGTGGGATCCTTCAGGCATCTTCAGAAAATACTGTCTGCCACCAACTCATTCCTGCAACATTGGTAGCAAGCCTCCTACCCCCGCCAGGCCACAGCCAGAACACTATAAGATAGTCTCCATAGGATATGGAAGGGCAGGACTGCTCATCAGCAGGCGCATTTGTTCGCTGTCTGAGGCGGCTCCTCTCATCTCACTCTGAGTCCATATTGCTTCTTAATGGAGCATCAAAACCCACTCTCATCTGGCTTTGTCCATAAATAAGTTCGAGTACCTTGTTATGGACTGAATGTCTGTGGTCCCCCTAAATTCAAACACCAAACCTTAACATCCAATGTGATGATATTTGGAGTTAGGCTTTCTGGGAGGTAATTAAGCTTAGATGAGGTCATGAGGGTAAAGCCCTCATGATGTTGGAACTACTGTCTTGTCCTAGAGAGAGAAGGAATATGAATCTTACCCTCTCTCCAAACTCATATGCTGAGGAAAGATTACATAAGCAAACAGAGACGGATGTGGGCCCTCACCAAGAACCAAATACACTGACATTTTGACCTTGGACTTCCCAGTTTCCAGACTGTTAAAAATTATTATGTGTTTTTTAAACTACTCGGTTTATGGTATTTTGTTATGGTGGCCCAAGGCAATTAGTATGTTGTTGTTAGGTGCTGTCAAGTCAGTATCTGACTCATAGCGACCCTCTAAGGGTTTTCAATGGCTGATTGTTTCGGGATTGCCTTGGGAGTGGATCGCCAGGTCCTTCTCCCAAGGCAATTAGTATAGACAGCATTAATTAATCCATGGATTTATATACTTAATACTTACATAGGCAAACATTTATAAAAGTTTCCAGAGAAAAATCACAGGATAGACCTGTCTTGGTCACCTCAGGCTGCTGTAACAAAATACTACAGAGTGGTTTAAATAATAGAAATTTGTTTTCTCGCAGGTCTGGAGGCTGGAAATGCAAGGGTCCAGCCGGGTTGGTTCTTTCTGAGGCCTCTCTCCTGGCTTGCAGATGGATGTTCTCTCATTTCATCTCCTGCACCCCTTGCATCCCTTCCTTTTCTTATAAGGACACCAGTTGCATTACTTTTGGCACCATTGTGACAAAATACCTGACCAAACAGCTTGAAAGGGAGGAAAGGTTTGTTCTGGGTCACCGTCTCAGAGGGCTCAGTCCCTAGTCACTTGGCCCCAAGCTCTTGAGAAGAACATCATGGGGGCAGGACTGTGTGACTGAGGAGAGCTGTCCACATCATGGTGGATTAGGAAGTAGAGAAAGCAGACAAGGTGGCGCCAGGGGTAATAGACCCCAACGACCCGCCCCCAGTGGCCTACTTCCTCCAGCCAGGGCCCACTTCCCAAAGTCTCCACAACCTCACAAAATAGCACCACTGCCTGGGGACCCACATTCAAACGCATGAGCTTATAGGGGACCTTTCAGATCCAAACCATGACACCAACTGTGTAGGATTAGCACAAACCCTAAAGGGCCCTATTTTAACTCAATCACATCTACAAAGATCTTATTTCCAAATACAGTCATTTCTCTGTATCTGTGGGTTCCATATCCATGGGTTCAGCCAACCAGAGATCAAACATATTACAAAAAATTTATGTCTATCCTGGATATATACAGATTTTTTCTTGTCCTTACTTTCTTAATAGTACAGCATAACAAACATCGACATAGAATTTATACTGCATTAGCTATTATAAGTAGTCTCAAGATGATTTAAGGTAGATGAGAAGATAGGCATTGGTTATATGTAATCATTATGACATTTCATACAAGGGACTTGAGCACTTGCAGATTTCAGAATCTGCAGGGGTCCTAGAAAATGTCGACTGTAGACACTGAGGAGTGACTATACAGTTACATTCTAAAATACTGGTGGTTAGAAATTCAACATATGAATTGAGGAGAGGGACACACAATTCAGCCTGTAACACTGCCTAAGAGGCCATAAGTGAAGTGTTTCTTTGACTATCATGAAAACAATGATCATATTGCTACCATCAACGCCAAGCTCAAATCAGTTTTCGTAGTGCCAACAATCTCTAGTTGAGCTACAGCACCCGTTTCATTGCCCAGGAGCTGCTGCTAGACTTTGGCAGAGTAAAGCAAAAATAATCATTTCCCTGCCTTTGAAAAACTATTTATTATAAAGCACTCTACTAATAGTTTCCTATGTTTTATTTCTTGATATCTGCATGAAACTTTAATCATCTTTAAATGCATTTGTATTTTTATTACTCTATCCTATAATATTTACAGGGCTGGGGTTTAGCTTAGTTGTTAGAGTGCTGCTTTGTACTCTCTGCAGTCCTGGGTTTGATCCCCAACACTGCAAAAGTGAGAGAAGGTCGTGGCAGCCCACTCCCAAAATAATCCTGAAAATAATCAGCCATTGAAACCCTATGAATAGCAGAGAAGCACTGATATAGTGCCAGGCATGGCACAGTGCTGGGGAGCGTTTTGCTCTGTTGTACATAGGGTGGCTACACATCTAAAATTACATCACACGTAACAGTTTTCGTTCATTTTAGTACACGTTCTATACCCATGCAGGGAGAATGCTATGGTCTTCCCTTCAGCAAGCAAGGGAGGTCAGAGGGTTGCTGTGCTTCCCTGATTGCACTTCCTTACCTTTTTCTTTGCACACTTTTCTTTAAATACATTTATATGCCAATTTGTTATATAAATTCTGATCATAAAAATAATGCATGCTTATTGTCCACAATTTGAAAGGTGTAAATAAGTTTAAACCTGAAAGTAAAAATCACCCATTTTCCTACCAACCTAAAATGATTGCTTAAATGTTCCCTTTTATCTCCCAAATATACAGATGCGTGGGCGAGCCCACATGTGCGCACACACATTTTATACATATAATAATACATGCCTATATTTCAATGTCATAAAATGCTCTTCATTCACTTGATTTAATAGCTGCTAAATAACTGCATTGTGTATATATAGCCCAATTTGTGCAATAATTAACCTTCCTTTTTAAGAGGACAGAAGATAACAATGTAATTCTCATGATTTCATTCCTTACACTTTCTTGTTAAAATACCCATTCCATTTCTTGGTGAAAACCAACTAATTTCTTCAGTTTATAATATGATCTTATGGACTAATGAGGCTATCTATATTCTACTCATAACCCACAGAATATTGCAGCCAAAGGGCTCATGGAAATCATGAACCCCAACTCTTTTATCACATAATGCAGAAAACTGAGGCTTAGAGAGGGGAAGGGGCTTGCCAAAGTCAATATCAAAATCTAAGACTACAATTGGGCCTTCTGGAGTACATATCATTGCTATGATCTTTACAAAATGACGAGACTTTCCCACTCCTTTACTCATTCAACAAATATGTGCTGTGTGCTCAGTGGGGATCAGGGACTATATGTAAAGTGGGGAATGAGATCGACCTGTCTGCTGCTTTGTGGAACTCACAGTCTCCAGCTACAACCCCTTCTTCCACCCTAGAGGTCACCCACAGAGTTTTCTGAACATGGATGCAGCTTCCTTCATCCCTTTCCCTGAGCTCATTCTCCAACCTCAGGACTGTACCCATGCCCTCTTGCTGGGCAGGCTGAAGTGTCAGAGAGTTGTCCCTCCACAGATGACCCACAACCAAGGATGGACAAGAATTGGTGGATTAATAGTCCAGTTTTCTTGTGTTCACCACCCAGCAGTGGGACCATTTGGAAGCATGTTCTGCACAGTCTCTAGCAGGTCCCTGGTGGGATGGAGGTTAGACTCTCTCTATATGACACGTTAGCTTTGCTCACAGCACTTCCTGGGACCTCCTCCCTGGATCATAACAGAAACAAGGAAATTTAAAATGCAAATTATTCTATATTGTGATGTTTTATGACAACTTCATTGGAATATCTACTGGGCAGAAAAAAAGGAAGTACATACTCAAGCTTGTTGTTATTGTTAGGTGCCGTCAAGTCGGTATCCGACTCATAGAGACCCTCATAGGGTTTTCAATGGCTGACTGTTTCGGGACTGCCTTGGGAGTGGATTGCCAGGCCCTTCTCCCATTTTTGGGGTGCTGGGAATCGAACTTGGGACCTCACAGACTGCAGCGCAGCGCTCTACAAACTGAGCTAAATCCAAGCTAGGCAATATTATATTTTTATTTGACTTTTAAGCCACCCACAATAAAAGTCTTGTTTCAAATTCTGCTCTGAGAGTAAATCAAACCAAGAAAAACTGATATCAATGTTTACCATGTACATTCTATAAAAGAAAAGTTATAGGATATCATCAAATAACACAGCAAGGAAACTCTCCCAGTTATCTATGGCTACATAACAAGCAAAGTATATTGTCTAAGAAAATCACTTCCTATTTTGTATGGGCCAGGGGTGGATGGGCTCAGTTGGGCAGTTCTCACTCAGGGTCCCTCCTATGGATGCAGGTAGCTGAGATCAGAACACCTGAAGCTTCTTCACTCATCTCTCTGATGTGTGAACTGGTTGGACACCCCTCTCTACATGGAGACTGCCATGTGCGTAGCTTGTGCTTCTTTACAGAATGGTCAGATTTTACACATGGTGAGTGAATGTCTTCTCCTAGCACCAATTCCAAGAGACAGAAAATCTAAGCGTTCAATATAAAAAATAGTCTGAGCCTAGAAACTGGCACAATATCCTTCTGCCATATTCGTTTGGATAAGCAGTCATAGAAACTGCCCCAAGATGAAGGGTATGGATACCTCCTCTCCTCCTCTCCACTTTGAGGGGAGTGGCAAACAATTTTATTGGTCTTAAATCTACCACTAAAACTTAACTACTAGCAGTGATGTCAGGAGGAGGATGAGGCAGCACCTGTCTGAATAAGAGATGATTAAGATGAGACCTGAAGAAAGGAAGAGAGAGTCAGGCAAAAAATTGAGGGAAGAACGTTTCAGACAGAGAGAAGAGTGTATACAGAGACACGCCATATTGTGAGGACCTGAAAGTCCACTTGGACCATGGTGGTGAGCCCAGAGGACATATTGGGAGTGATTACCTACTCAGAGAAATAGGGTTGATCCACCAGAGTCCATGTTGTTGCTGTTGTTAGGTGCCATTGAGTCAGTATCCGACTCATAGTGACCCTCATAGGGTTTTCAATGGCTGACTCTTTCAGGATTGCCTTGGGAGTGGATTGCCAGGTCCTTCTCCCATTTTTGCAGTGCTGGGAGTTGAACTCGGGACCTCAGAGACTGCAGCGCAGCGCCGTACCAACTGAGCTAAATCCCAGCCCAGCAGAGCCCATAGAGGGGTGATATGAGTCAGCTCATACATCGCTGTGACCTACCACCCAACGGAGACAAACTTATGAAAAGAATAAGTTATGGGGGCTCACAGCTTGAGGATTTCAGTCCATAGATTCAGGGCAGGCAAGACAGCAGGGCAGGCAGCCCCAGCCTACGGCCTGCCAGTAACCGACTGCCACAAAGCTTAGGACCCACGCCTCCAAGTGGGGACCCACCTCCCAAAGTTCCATCGCCTCCCAGGACAGCACCACCATGTGGTGACCAAACATTCAAACACATGACCTTTGGAGAACATTTTAGGTTCTAACAATAATAGTGTAATTACTATTTTAATGGGAATCAGAATTAAGTAGTATCTTGGTCTAATTTGCATATCTGAAAAATCTCTTGAGCTCAGTGACACTTCATCAAAGGATGGATAAGGCTGGGTCAGCCTCAGATTGGTGCTAGACTGCAGAGTTTATTACCAGACATGGATGAGTAAAGAAATCAAGCATAAGCATCCAGAAACTGTCTCAGTATTTTGACTGTTACATCTAAGCACATTAAGCAAATGCTTAGAATCTTTTCTCCCATTTTACAAGAATTCTGGTCCACAATGAGTTAGGAGAAAATATTTGGTCTTTGACCAATAATAGTTTGTAAAACATTATTCTAGCTTCAGTATTTCAATGAATGAAGAGTGGCTTGGGTGAAGGGAGACCAGCTGGGATACAATGACATTGGTGACAGTGGTTCACTGTCACCTATTCACATGGGCTAGGTTAGTGGTCCCAGGGTTGTTGAGAAGGGACAGATTGAAGTAGGTTTAGAATGTGGCATTGGCAGAACATAGGATGGGTTGAGATGGGGAAGAAAGAACAGGAGCCTGAGGGACACCCACTGGGTATACAAACTGGGTGAACAAAGGCACTCCATGGTGCCATGGGCATCAGCTCACAATGACTTTGTATTTGCCATTGCAACTTCTGTGTTGAAATGTCTAATGGTCATTAAAAAGGAAATACATCCTGCAGGCTAAGACACATTATCTTTTCATTTTAATTGGAGGCCACCTAAAATACAGAAACAAGTCAACATAATTCACTTTTCTAATCAAAGAGAAGTCTTTGAGAGCTGAAGAAATCTAGCATCCAAATAAATGAGTTGTAATTTTCTTAATGAACTAAGTCATCATGAATCACCGCGTGGAATCACCCCATGTACTGTGAAGCCTGTGACATTCCAACAATGTGGCACTCTTTGGTAAATATTAAAGATGGTTAGAGAAAGGGGACAAGAAAACTTTTCATCTATGTGGACCATGGTAACTACTAAAAAGGCGGCAAATGGCTATAAAGGATTGTTCCACCATCGTCATGGCTGGAGCCTGCCTCCGCCTTTTTCTTATGAATTATCTTTAGAAGAAATATGAACATGGGGCATTTACATTTGCAGCGTACCTTAGCATAAGTATGCATTTTTATTAATGTCTCTGGGCCCTTCACAATCTTAAGTATGAGTATGTTTTGAAGATGGAGGATATTTTCCATTTTTTCCCTTGCAAAGCAGCAACAAGGCAGTATAGTGTAGTGTGGAAGAGAAGTGATGTGAAATTATATGCCTCCTGCCTTGAGTTATAAATCGGCTACAACCAGTGTAACTTAATTGAATTTTACTTAGCCTAGAATGCCCCAAGTTTATCTGATCACAGGAACTCTTATCTGTATACCTCTTTATGCGTAATACCTCTTAATCCATAATACTTCTTGATACCTGTGGAGTTCATGTTGGTGGCTCGCAGCATGGGAATTTGGGCCATTGGATCTCGGCAACTTCCTAGCCCCATCATTTAATAAACATAGGTATGAAACTTCTGTGACCATTGTGTTCTTTCCTTAGTATGTGGAAATAAAACACTTTATCAAGTAAGATTGCTGCTGAAGAGGATGAAGGAAAGGAAGGGATCGATGCACAGTGGTTGGCACACACCTGGGCAAATAACATGACTCCACACATAGCAGTCACATGTTAATCTTCTGGGTCCCCTGTACTTGGCACATCCTCGATGCTGGTGGTCTGTTGAATTCCTTCCAGGAAGATAGCATAGGAGGTCACCTGGCACAGCTGAGGCAAGAACCAAGACCCTGGAGGCTCAGCTTCAAGACCCTTTCATCATAGTCCATGTTTCCGCCATGTTGGAAGAAGCCCATGTGTGTGGTTTAGAAAGGAAGAAAGAACAAGTGGGGGAGGACTGGATAAAAACAATAGTACAGAAGAAAAGACGAGAAAGTGAGGAGGAGGGGGAAAGGACACACAGGTGATACATGACTGATAGGTGACATAAGGCAAGGAAAGAAGACAGGATGGAGAGAGAGATGGAGAAGAAGGAAGGAGGAGGAAAGGAAAGTAGGAAGTGAGAAATAGAGGGCGAAAAGGAGAAATGGAAAAGGACCATTGTAGATAGAATTAAATCTCCAAATAAAATCCCAGGACATAGAAAACTTCAGTTAAACTCACAACTAGAGCCTCAGTTAGCAGATTAGAGGTTTTCACTGTGGGATCAGATTGGGTCAGTTCCGACTTGCCCCCACACACTGGGTGATCTCAGATGAGCTTGCCAGGCCTTCATGATTATTAGTTTCTTCTTTTTTTTTTTTTTAAAATCCTGCCTTTTAGGGTTAGGATGATGAGAAAATAAGCCATTACATGTAAAACATGTAGCTCAGTGCTTGACCCATGATCAAACATTTAATCAATGCCAGCCAGAACATGAGTATCACAGTGAGGGTGTAACCTGGGATGCTTTCAGAACTGACAACCTCAGGGTCAGTTCAGTACTAAGAAATAAGACTGAATGAAGAGAAGAATGGGTCAATTAAAACCGTGGAGTATGATTCAGCCTGTAAATGTGGAGAGTTCTAGAAGTAAATGCTTAAATTAGAGATTTTATAAGAGTGAGTTAGGTACCTTGTACATAATAAAAGGGGTAGCATTTGTAGCATTTAGTGTTTTTTCCGGGCTGGGATTTAGCTCAGTTGGTAGAGCACTGCTCTGCAGTCTCTGAGGTCCTGAGTTCGATTCCCAGCACCACAAAAATGGGAGAAGGACCTGGCAATCCACTCCCAAGGCAATCCCGAAACAGTCAGCCATTGAAAACCCTATGAGGGTCGCTATGAGTCGGACACGACTTGACGGCACCTAACAACAACAGTGTTTTTTCCTAATTGGAAACTAGATAAAGGTTGAAAGGAAAAATAGAGATGATGTATTACTGAAACAATTACGTGTATTTAGGCATGTAACTCAGAAGATGATATAATTTAATAGATATACTAGCAGTCTGAGATATGTCTTGTCTGTTTTTGAGACAGATTCTCACTATGTAGCCTTAACTAGTCTTCAACTTACCATGTAGCCCAGGCTGTCCTTGAACTTGAGATCCTCCTGCCTCAGCCTCCTAAGTGGTAGGATCACAAGTGCCCCACCAGGCCAAGCTCTGAAATATTTTTTTCCATGAGCTTGGATATTTATTTAAGTAAAATTTGAGGACGTGAGAATATAGAGGAAGGGAGTCTTCTTGTGTTGATCAATTCAATGACTACAGTCAAAATTAATTTCTCAAGACCTGAAACTATGAAAGAAGTGAACAAATTCCTGTATAACTCATGACATTTCAGAAAGGGGTAGTCAAGGAAACTCTGCTTGCCTTTTAAATTTTTGGAGTGTTGGGACATGATAAAAATATAGAGGGAAATGTTCATGTGTATGTTTCAGGAAGAGAAGGGATCTGAAAAGAAAGAGAATGGTACATGGAATGAAAGATAGAAAGCTGAAGGAATCAAGGGCTGAAGAGAGATTCAAGGACTATTTTGAAATATTATGTATCTGTGGTACGCAGAGAATTAAAGTCAAAAGTAGCAATAGTGGCAAAACAATGCAAGGCACAGTGTTGTAATAATTACTTTTAGCAATGGAATGAGCCTTCCTTGAGAGATAGGGAGCTCTGCATCTCTTGATAAATCATAGCATCATCTGATATGGATAATAATCTATGATGAATGTTGAAGAGAGGATGTCTTCACCGAATAAGGGTGTTGGATTATATCATCTTTCCCCACAATACTTTTCAAAATACTGTTATAGGATATAGTAGTTATCAGGAAAAAAACGAGAAAACAATTCTCTAGTCAAGAAAATTTTGGAAACATTAAATCAACATGTCATAGAATCTTTAGTATTGAGACTCTCCATGAGGAGGCATTAGTATGTATCACTTCCAAGGAGCTTTTCTGCAACGATGCATATCATGCTGGGGACAGGGGAGTGATTTGTGATGAAATGATCTTTAGGAAACACTGGCATGTGGGGTCCCCAAAATATTTTTAACTGAAGATTCTGTGAATATATATAAATGAACTATACTAGTGGTCCAGGGCATGGCCAGGTTTAATAAAGTACATAGAAAAAACAAGAGTATAGACATCGTAGCAAAATTAGGGACCACTAACCAGAAGAAGTGCAACAGAGTGCTCCTTCGAAGAAGGATGGCTAGACTATATCTTATGTATTTTGTTGTCTGAATGGATCAATCCCTGGAGAAGGACATAGTGCTTGGGAGACTGGCGGATTAATTAAAAGAAAAAAAAAAAAAAAGGAAGACCCTCAACTAGATGGATTGACAGAGTGGCTGCAAACGTGGGCTTAAACATAAAAATGATCCTGCGCCTGGCACAGTGTCGGGGAGTGTTTCACTTTGTTATTAGTGGGGTCACTGAGTCAGACCTGACTCGGCAGCACCTAACAACAAAAACAAAATTAAAAGTGATAAAAAAAAATGAATGAGGGAAACAAAGGCATCAGCTTTGTAGAGAATGTACAGGTGTGTAAGACAGAGGAATCGACAATTTACACTTTGCCGACAGAAAAATTAAAAAAAAAAAAAAAAAAAGGACAATGGGAGAATTAAACAACAAATGGAGAGCCAGAAAGAATAGGAAGAACATGAAGCTGTGGTGGGTGTGGATGTGTCTTTTATTTTTAAGTGTGAGATGTACCTGGCCTCAGACCTGACCACCGTGGACACAGTCAACTTCCTTCCCCATGGGAAGAGCCCCTCAGGAAGTCCAGCCAGCAGGCCTCACAGGAAACATGGATCCAGGCCAGCCTGGCTCTTCATGACAGAGAACGCCCTGAAGCATCCTGACCTGATGAAACTACTTCCTCTTCCCTCCAAGGATATGGCTGTTTGGTGACCTGAAGTCTGTGTGTGTCTTGTGGGACTAAAACCTCACTGAGAAGTTGATTGGTCTCCCTTTCTCCTTTCCCCAAGCCTTGGGGAAAGTGGTAACCTTTCCTAAAGTCAAACACTCCTCCCCAATGCTCTCCTGGCTGGTCATAAATTGTCCGTTGCAGGGTTTTTC
Source organism: Pedetes capensis (assembly GCA_007922755.1). Taxonomy (NCBI): domain Eukaryota; kingdom Metazoa; phylum Chordata; class Mammalia; order Rodentia; family Pedetidae; genus Pedetes; species Pedetes capensis. The sequence goes on along the minus strand of VMDO01004950.1, from coordinate 3,907 downwards.
CTTCCTTGAATGCCCGGTGTCCCCCCACCCCAACACTCCATAGAATTGGAGCTCCAACAGCATTTTCTTGGTCGAGTCTTAATCAGAGATTTACTTCTCCCTCTTCTAAACTTTGGTGTCTTATGGCAGAATTCCAGCTAGCCTCTGACCAACAGAAAGTTCTCCTCCTCCCCGCACTGTGTGAGTCACTGAACTAAATCTGAGGTGGGACAACAGAGGTGCAGCCCTTCTTAATGAGCCATACCTGGCCCTTCCCAGGACAGTCCTGCCAGGTGCCTGCCTTGGGATACCTTGACTGCCTCCACCCAGAACAACTTCATATTTCTCACCAACTCCATAGCTTAAGTGGCGACATGACAGCCCTTCAGAACATCTGGGGAGATTAGAGCCTATTTAAAAAGACATTGGCACAAGCAATGTAATGCCCAAAACTCTAATCTGGAATTGGTATATTTATCCTGGTCTTTAATTATTAATGCTGCTTTATCGATCTGATACCTAAAACGCAAACAACAAAAACTGTTCAAACTAATTATTGTGGGCTTTCTACCTTTTGGGGCTTCTCTACTAGTCTTCTAATCTAAACCTTTTTCCCCCCACCAATCAATAGGGCTTAATTCATTAACAAGTTCTAGTGCCTTGTTTCCACTGCTTGGCAAATTTCCTCTCATCAACAAGGAAGTGCACTAAATTCCTTCTCTGGCAGTAGCTGCATGGTTTATATAAGTGTATTTTTCTTAGACCATTAAGCCAAGTTTAACCAGCCTATTTCCTGGTATTCTGTGCCCAGTAACTGCCCACTAATTTGTAAAAAGTCGCTGTGTACTTCTTCATCTTACCACAATGACATTGTATCACTAAAGTGTCTTATAATACTGGGGCAAGTCATCACTGGCATAGAGACACAAGGTCACCTCGACACCTGCTCATGGCTTTTCTTTAGGTCAGTTGACAATGTCAGTTTGGTACAGACATATTCTGAATAGTATCCATAGGTAAAAGTTTCATGGGTCAAGGCAGGGTGCTGCATGTGAGGATTATTTCCTGCTGGTTCTCTCGCCTGGTATCTGATTCACACGCATGGCTCCTGTCTCCATCCCAGACGGTGAGCTGCCTTTCCATTTTGGATTTTTGGCTACCAAGATGGAATGATGGGGAAGTGTATTGAGGACTTCACCACCATTAGAGAAGCCCCTTTAAGTCCTTGGAAGGGGATATAGGAAGAGGAAATGTTAAAGAAGCATTTCTCTACTTAGATCAGTACTAAATACACAGTAGGTACTTCATATGTCTTTGTGGAATAAATAAGTGAATGCCAATTGTCTGATCCTTTGCCATCAAGAAACTTGTAGTCTTGTGAAATTCAAATGAAGATACCACAAATTCATCCTCCTTGTCACTGAAGGGACCACTAAGGAGAGTATATGACATTCTCTGGCTTCCATACATTCCTCTAAACTCTTTAGAAAATAATTATGGGTTCTGTTTATATAGTACCTCTTGAGAGAATAAGGACCACATGTTTAAATTCTCAGTGGAAAGTAGAAGGACTACATTTATTTTTTGGTGAATTATCTATATGCCCTCAGGAAATCATTATGTTTAATATACTTAGGGTACAATAAGAGGGTTCACACCAACATAGTAGAAATAGTTTGTTCTCTGCCTTGAGGAATGGACAATGAGAACAGAACAAGTCAAGCTGATACCAACCAGATGAAAAATAAACCTTTTAGTTTTCTATGACCCTACACCTTGGATGTGTTGTTGTTGTTAGGTGTCATCAAGTCGGTATCTGACTCATAGAGACCCTCATAGGGTTTTCAATGGCTGACTGTTTTGGGATTGCCTTGGGAGTGGATTGCCATGTCCTTCTCCCATTTTTTCGGTACTGGGATTTGAACTTGGGACCTCAGAGACTGCAGCGCAGCACTCTACCAACTGAGCTAAATCCAAGAACACCTTGGATATAGCATACAATAAATCAATAATTATTAAATGGACACATTTCTAGTGACACTGCTTAGACTATATGAAATAAGGCTTGACTGATTCTCAGAAAATAGTCTCAATCTCTAGCCAATTGTATTAACTCCTTTTCAATAAAATTCAATTTTGGCTTGAAAAGTTAAGGCAAAGTGGTTTTAAGTAAATTCAGAGAGAACTAAAAATTCAACTGTATTTCCAAATATATGTACCAAATAAATAGCATGAAGACTAACAGAATTTTCTCCAAGGTCTGGCATGATGAGTTAAAAGCCACAGGTGACGCTATTACATGTATGTTTAATGTTTTACTTATATATACAGAGGGTGCCAAAAAAAACTTACATACATCTTTGGACAAATATTTCCATTTTGCTGTTTTGAGAAGGCATCATATGCTTATTCTGCTACTTCCTGTCTCATGTGCATGTGAACATCATACTATACATTGCTACCATAATTCAACTCAACTTTGAAAAGTAATATATAGATAGTACCACTTAAAATGTTTATACATTTTGGCATCCCTGGTATATAAATCTTAAGAGGACTTTAAAATACCAAAATATTCTAAAATTATACAATTAAATATGACTGAAATTTATTGCAAGTTACTTTTATTTATGAAAGATTAATGTTTAAATTTTATTATATATTTGTTCAAAAGAAATAATATGATATAAATACTGTTCTATACTTGTTTTGCTATCATAGATATATAGTGACATCTTAGAGGACATATTCCCTTTTTTGTGCCTGGCAAACTAAACATAATTTTATGTAGTTATGTAAAGAATGGCCAAACCCTTTCCCTTCAGATATATGACAGCCATAAAAATTCCCAGGAGCAGAGATGATATCATACAGAACAGCAATTAGCACACCTACAGGTCACTGTCAAGTATGGCTTAGAACTAATGATGATGAAGGGTTGGGGCTCAGACACCACCTGTGGGAGTGAAAAATGGTGGAGTGATTGTAGGAAAATGATGGGATTTCCTTTAGGACTTTGTCACAAAAGCTCATCATTCCTAAAGGAGAGCCTTCCAAAGGACTGATGCTTCAAGAAGTCTTAGGGGAATGTGTATAGAGACGGTAACCAAGTAGAAGGAAAATCATGGCAGGGGTAGAGATGTGTGATAGTTCATGACATGCATGGGGTTTTAGCAGGATTTCAAAACAGAAGGTAGAAACTGGTGGCTGGGAGATGCCAAGGTAGAAGCCATGGAGCTGCAGAGGGAGCATGTGGATTCTGGTGGTGAAGAAGAATCTGGCAGACACAGTGGTGATCACCTCTCATTCCATCCATTTTCTCCCCTCTCTGCACCTTTGCATTTAGTGGTGGTCCCTTTACCAGATCTGTCCAAAAGCTGTTGGCAGGTGTGATGGGTTTTACTCCCAAGATGAAAATAACCAGACATGGCTCTGAACATTCTATCAAGCTCCTTTCCCTTTCTTTCTCTCTTCCTCCATCCCTATGCCTAACTCTCTATCTCTACCCCATCCCATCCCTATGTCTATCTCTATCCCTGTCCCATCACTATGTTTATATCTACCTCCATCTCCATCCATCCTTGTCCCTATCTCAATCTATCTACTATCTCTATCTCTTTGCACTGAAGAACCACGGAGCTTTCTATTAAGAAGAATGGATAAAAAAACTATGGTATATATACACAATGGAATACTACTCAGCAATCAAGAAAAATGAAATAAGGTCATTCGCAGCAAAATGGATGGAATTAGAGAAAATTATTTTGAGTGAACAAACACGAGCTCAGAAAGAGAAACAACACATGTTCTCACTCATATGAGGGAGCCAATTCAAAATTACAAGAAGGAAAAATCCTATTCAAAGGTCCAATCGTAATAGAAGGAGGGGGGAGATAAGAATGATGTCAATATAAATGGACTAGAAATC